>JAJJWX010003365.1:0-270507 GCA_023529315.1 Papaver bracteatum
TTCTTTGAGTCAGCGATCTGCACAGTCAGTGCAAGTCAAACCAAAGAACAAAAGCACCACCAGAAAGAAAATATTTCATTCACAAATGAAGGAATTACAGAATCTTCGTCTACAACAATGAAAAGCATGAACTTTTCCTTATCTGAAGGATACATGATCAGATCGAGAAAAAAAAAAGCAACAACAATAAGAAACAAGCAAAAGAAAAGAAAAAAAAAGAACAACAACAAGAAATAAAAAAATGATCTGACGGCAAACCAAAGAAGAAGAAATGAAAAACAAATAAGAAAAACTGGTGATTTTATCTGAGTCTAGACCAAGATCCAACTTCTTCACCATTTACCATTGATCGAAACCAATGTGTAATAGTGGTAAAAGTGTCCATGTGACACACTAGATCTAGACATCTTCATCACAGGCAAATCATCCATACTTGTCAGAATACATCTAAATCTAAATCCGATTTCAACTTTGAAATCTGGATTTATCTTTGTATGTATTTTGAAACTGCATATGGAACGATCTTGCATCATCCCCTAAATCATCAGATCTTCATCTTCGAGCCGAACATTAATCTGGATCTCAAGATGCACTACCATCAAGTACATAAAAGAGAAGATTCATACAGATCTATACTGAGATTCCACCAAAATCTCACTTCAGTTATCATTACTTTCAGCCGCTCAAACTGCATCTCGCATACTCCACCAGTAAATGATTACTATGGCGATGAACCAAACAAGCAGAAAGTAGAAAGACATGAAGACGGTGATCAAAAAAGAAAGATCACAGTCCAGATCCGCACATACAAGAAGGATCTGATGAAAAGATGGAGGAAAGAGGCAGATTTGTAGAGCAGAAAAAAAAAAAGGAAGAAAGAGAAACTGATGGTCGGGGAAGAAGAAGGCGAGGAATTTAAAGCAAAGGATTAGGGCTCCATCAAAATGCTATTCGGGCAAACCGAAATGAAACCCGTAACCCGTTGGGCTTCTCCAACCCATTAGGGTCATTCATCCGATCCGCTAGCCCCTTTTCCCTGTTCAAAAAAAAAAGAAAAAAAAAAATGCAGTCTACCTCGTAAAGAAGTCGAAGCGTAGATAATTCTTCAGAAAGAGTATCAATACGTGCCTGCCTCCCCAGGGATTCTCTACTGACTTCATCATATCTCAACATGATACCGTACATCTCATTCACCACCGATGTCAACTGGCGCCCACGGCTATCCACCAAACGGAGCAAGTATTCTTGAAGAAGTCTGGAAGCCTGAAGCGAGAAAGGAGTCAATAAAAAGTATTTAGTCATTAAGTCAAGAAGAGCACAAGAATGACGGTACCTCGGGAATATCATCCGGGAGAGGTAAACCAATAATATCTTCACGGTCAACAGGGCCACCTGCAATTGGAACCACATTTGAAGTCCCCAAGATAGGTATTTGAAAATCCCATGTTGGAAGAAGATGACCGAAGCCCGTTAGTGGAACTTGTTGAGAAGAAGCATTGCTGGAAGATCCCATCAATAATGGACGAGGGGCAAAACCCGGATCACCCACTACAAGATTCTCTCGGCAAGATTGGATAGCAATAGGTGGACCTAAAGAAACCGATCTCCAATATGATTCAAAATTCATTCCTCGATCAACGGAATCTTCATAGGAACGTTGCGGTTGACGTGAAATCTCGTCCATATCACTAAACGATGCATAAGGAAAACATGTAACGTTGGGAGGAGGAAAATAGGGTGTAGCGTCTGGTTGACTAATTTGTCTCCCAAATCTGTCACCAAGATACCAAGCACAGTAATCCGGGCCACGTAACAAGTACCGAAGCATGCTAAACGACATGGCATGAATGGATCTTTGATCACGCCGAATCAGATAATCCTTCCAAGGGTCCCAACAAATCTGCGATCAAAATGGAGGTATATATATATATATTAATAATAAAAAAAAACGAAAAAAAAATATAGGGTTTCTTACAGATTCAACTGTCGCCCCCTCCAAACAAAGGCGCGTATATGCAGTCGAGTGCCTTCGAAGTGCACCTTTCCATCTAGCCATTCGAGGAAATGTTTGACTATTGGAGAAGCTTGTATCAAAAGGAGGGCGACTAAGAGAAAAATATTCGTAACACCAATACTGTTACAAAGAAATAATATGGGTGTTAAAAAAGGGGGTCCAAAATCGTTCAACCTAAAGCAAGGAAAATGTACTCACATTCAAGATGGGCCAGAATCCACATAAAGCTTTTGTTTGAAGGCGTGTTTCTCGAGACAGATAGGTGTAAAGTCGCTCCATCGCACAACTTTCCCAATCATAAAAATTCACCAATTCAAGGTCAGAAAATGCTGCCAAGTAACCATATTTGATATAGCCACCAGAAGAGTCAAGGAAAGTATGACCCGTAACAAAGATCAAGAAAGCTCTGGTAACAGTAATAACTTTAGCATCATATTTTGAAGCATCAGCAGTGAGATCCAGCTCAGGGACCGAGAAACTCGTCTTCAAGCCTGCTAAGCTGACATACCAATTTTTAGGGAAGATATCCCCACAATGTGGTCCCAACAGGTTTCGGACATTCTCCTCTGTCACGTTTTCGCCCACCGGGACGGGAGCTCCTACCCCCACACGGATGCCAGTAATCATGTAGAAATCCAGAGGAGTGATGGTTAACTCACAATGTGGCAGGTGAAATGAATTAGTATCACCCCACCATCTTTCTGCCACGATTAAAGCATTCTCGCCATCATGGAACGGTTCCAAAGCTTCAATAAAGTCGTACCAACCAATCTTTTGTACAAGATCACGTACACCTTTGCATCGTCTCAACATCAGCCACCATTCTACTATACCAGTGGTCCCTCCGCGAATACGCGCCCAAGCGTAATTCTATGAAAGAAAGCAGTGGTTGAGAAATAATGAAAGGAAACTTGGAAAACAAAGAAGAAAATTTCGATCAACAAGGAAACTTACAGGGTCTTCCAGGATTCTTGCAGAAACGTGATCATCCACATCGTTTAAAACCCCAACTCTTCGTCTTCTACGCAGCATAGGCAAAGTTGGAGGATCAGGAATAATGATAGCCATCCGCCTAGACGACATATTGAAGAAAATAAAAGGAGTTTCTTACCTAAAGAAAGGTCTTTCTCCCCTATCTTATAAATTAAAAAAAAAGGGGGTAATTACTTCCTTAAGAAGTTTTTGAAAAAAAATACTTTATCAGAATCGTCTCGTGAAAGAAAAGCAAGTCATGTTAGGACAAAGTGTGGAACGGAAGCCAAGAAGATGCACTTTCAGAATGTGAACGAAACCGACAAGCTCAACTGGGGAAGACCCAGCCAATGTTAGTATATTTCTTCATCAACCTATTCAACTATTTCAATCGGCTCGAAAAAAGGGCAATCCAACTGAATCAACCGCAAAGGTTCAAAAATCAAGAAAATGGAGTCGACAAGCTTAATCTGCAAGCAAACTCGGCCTAACGTCGAAATTTCTTCATCAACTCATCAAAATCACCTCTTGGAAAAGATAAGGTGCGAAAGGGTGTTAGGGCTTTGTTCGTTAACCGAAAACGGTTACTCTCAAAGAGGGCAACTGTTGACACCCCATTTCCGCACCTTCCATAGAAAATATCATTCTTATACTTCGGAGCAGAATACAAGAGAAATTCTTTGTGGAGCAATTAAGGATTTTCATATCCTTTAAATCAAGCCCATAAGTTCAACCAATCAAGCCCACAAGCTCTCAAGCCCACAATCTCTACCAATCAAGCCCATAATCTCAACCAATCAAGCCCACATGCTCTCAAGCCCACAAGCTCTACCAATCAAGCCCACCAGCTCTACCAATCAAGCCCACAAGCACGGCTCCTACCCATTTTATCATCCTTCCAAACCTGGGAAGTCTTGCTTTCACGTTAAAGAGGGGAAAAATGCAAAGCCAATGGTGAAAGAACGGAGTCATTCTGAATCCGTATGAAAAAGTTATGAGCAAAACAAGAACTCAGAAGACGTTAAGGGACGACCACTTTTCGTCTTCCCCTTATCAACACCAAGACATTTATTAGTGACTGATTTTAACAAATGGAATCAACTTTTCTTTGTCAAAAGAACAAGTGCGGGAGGAAGAAGAAAAATAAAAAAGCAAAAAGGACAAGTGGGACCCACACCTTTTGACAAAGAAGAAGGAAGCAAAAAAAAGGACGATCAATTAGTCGAATTTCAACGATTTGGCTGCGGTTTTTGCGGGGGATTGATGAATTCGCTGCCTATAAAAGGCAGTGTAAATCGATCATTCGAGATATGATTTTCTCTCACGGAAACCTCTTCCGATATATAATTTCCTCTCACGAAAACCTCTTCCAACACCATTTTGCTCGCTACTCTGCCTAAGAGAGAAAACACTCTTTATTTCTCCTCACATGTTCTAAATCTCTATGTATTTTGTGATTTAGTAAAAGAGAAATCAAGTTTCTTTCTTACATAATAGTTATTATTATCCTATACATTTCTAGTTTATTTCCAGAAAACCCCCAAAAAAAAATAAAAAAAATAGAAGTATCGTCTTTAAGTTCTTAAAAGATTAGCATTAAATTGCTAGTACTTTAATTACTTTCTGCATACTTAACAGAAGCGAGAAATCATCGTAAGAATCCTATCAAGTTTCGGTATCATATTTCAGGTATACTAATTGTTTATCTTTTTGGTAATTATTTAGTTATACGGGAACATAATGGTTTTTCCATTTCGTAGTAACACCGCAGCTACTCTTTACATGCACTATATAAAAATAATTTGTTTTTTTTTTAGTAATCTTACAAGTGGGATAAATCAAAGTGTGGGTATAAAGCGGAATTCCCTCCCACATTAGATCCATTGATAAGAAAGTAATAAATAAAGCAGTTCATTATTCAAATCATTGTGCACTATTCGGTCACTATTCAATTTACTATTCAGTCACTATTTAATCACTATTCGTCGCTATGCATCACTATTTGTTTTTATTAACAATATAATTATAAACATTTTCCCTTTAATCATGAAGTAGAGGCCAATCTTACGATTGGGCGGCTGATGGGTGCCTAACACCTTCCCATCCCGTACTAGAATCTCCTTACCCAGACTCTCTGATAGCAGACCAAAAACATGAAAGTCATAACTGGTTTTGTTTTCCTCAAAAGAATTCAAACTAGTTAAAAGGGTCCTGACTCCCCTTAGTCAGGTGGCGACTTCAAAACATCTCTTTTCCTTGCAGAGTTGGCCCCCCCTTTACTAAAAAACTAGTAAGAAATTATCTCTGGCAGACCCTGTACATTAAACATCCACGAACGGATGAGAACATGGACCTCGCCCCATAACAATTATGGATAAAGGAAATAGACCGGCACTCGACCCGTGCATACCAACCCCCGATTTCTACAGTGGCGACTTCACTGGGGACATAGAATAGACCGGCACTCGACTCGTGCTAGGCGATCCCTCGATTTCTACAATGATGTCTCATTTTTATAAAACAGTATCCATAAATGATGTATCATATATTTGGGGAACCAATAAACAGTACACAAAACAGCATCTACTCTGTTGTCAAACAATATAGAAGAAAAAGTGACAGTAAAAAAATGGTGAAACCAAAAAGGGTTCCACCAAAATATGATGAAACCTATTCTGGTTCCATCAAAAAAATGATGAAACCTAATTCGGTTACACCAACCTCTAAAGGCATAATGAAATTCTGTCAAACTTAATCAAACAAAAAGTCTGACAAACTTGATCAAAATTACTTATTCATAGACAAATTATAAAATAAAAACACCTGCAGCACATTAACTTCTAAAACAGAAATCTGAAATAGTAAATGAAACACATATTGTAGTCTAAAAACGAAATTCAATGACTTGTAGTCGCACGAAATAGTAAATGACTACAAGTTCTTATGAAATCTGACGAGAAGGGCATGTCCTCCTATTATGGGTGGCCAAAACATTGCAGGAACCACATGTTCTCATCTTCTTATTGGGAAATGAACCTGTATTAGGAATCCTCTTCTTCTTCGGTGGACGTCCTGGCTGTGGTCCATTATTCGGACCAAAAACCATTGATTTCGGCGACACTGTCACAGGATTTTCAACTGTGGGAACAGGATTGATTGCATGTTTATATGATTCTCGATAGAACTTTACTGTAAAGTATTGTTCAACATACTTGTAAGGGTCTTCTCCCTTCACCATGATACAACGGACAGCATGGGCACAAGGGAAACCGTCAATACGCCATCGATTGCAAGAACATGTTTTTCTTTTCAAATCGACTGTCTGTGTTAATGAAGCATGAACTTCAAACACATATTCCGACGACTTGGTGAATGGGTAGTTACAGCCATGAATCTTGTTGTCGTTGAGCAGAACTTCATAATCTGGACATAGAGTTTGACGCCAATTCATTAAGTTAGCACAATTATCGCGACGTGTACACATTTGGTCCATAAGCTTCACCCTGATCGCATCAACCATGACGGCTATAGGCTTCTCTCTCTCTTCAACGACCGAACCATTGAAACTCTCAGCAATATTTGAACACAACCTACCATATAAATCGACCCTTGAAGAAAAAACTTGCCCATTTATCAACAGGAGCTCTACTTATATAGTCTTGCAATTTCTGATTTTCAACCTTCCTCAACTTATCCCAACTCTCTGTAAAATCTTTATGAGTAGAAGCATATGCACATTTATTAAACAGTCCCAATACATATTTGTTATAAACCTTGCAATTCTTTGGTAAGCATGTGTTGATATTGCATTCCATATGCCAGTAGCACCAACCATGAAAAGCCTCAGGAAATACAACAGGAATTTGAGTTACCAATCCAATACCTCGATCACTCACAAAAGTAAGCTTTGGTCGCAAAGGAGAAAGGACTTGCTTCAAATTTTCCAAAAACCATTTCAGTTCGCTTCATTCTCCGATGATACCACAGCATAAGCAAGAGGGTATATTTCTGTAACATGAACAAAAAAACATAACACAAGCATAAGATGCGATGAAAACTACAAATAGAAAATGATGAAACCAACATAAAAATAATGATGAAACCAACATAAAAATAATGATGAAACCAACATGAAAAAATGATGAAACCAACATGAAAAAATGATAAAACCAACATAAAAAAATTATGAAAACCTTACCATCATTTCCAGTTAGACCCGTTGCTGCCATCATATGACCAAGGTACTTGCTTTTCAAGTGTGCCGCATCAACAAATAATACAGGAAGACAGAAGTTGAATCCATGACTACAAGCTTCAAAAAAGATAAACATCCTCTGAAATTTTTGAGTCCCTTCTTCGACTTCCAAAACCACATGAGATCCAGGATTGGTTTCAATCAACTTGTTTTTATACCAGTTCAAGAACATAAAAGATTTCTCGTTCTCCCCCCATGTAGTATTCAGCGCATGCTTCTTCCCTGAGTATGCATAATAACGACTAATGTCAAAGCCGTATTCTCTCGTAAACTGTTCCATAATATGCTTAGTTTTCTTATTAGGATCATGTTTAATTTCATCAATAATCAAGCTACTAACTAGTTTCTTCGATATCTGTGGTGTGTTAACATATCCACCAACACAAGTATGCTCATTATTTAGTTCCTTGATAATAAAAGGACTTCCTACAACACCATCAACAGACACAACATATAAATGCCAATCACATTTCTCCTCTTTCTTATTAGCACAACATGCACCAATCCTCAACTTCTCATTCCTGTATATCTTGAATGCATAACCAGCTACTGCATGATACTTCTGTAAATCACAACGAACTTGTTGAACGCCTCCCGGAAACAATTGTTCAACTCCTTGAAAAAGATGTAACCAAAGGAGCTTGGACTTCAACGGTTCCTTAATTTTATCTGGAACATCATAATCAATTCGTGTCTTCTCAAAAGATATAATTCCAGAACTCCGTGGCTGGTCATCAAAAGCTATAATTCCTGAACTTACTGAAACAGAACTCTCAACTTTATGACGTACTTGTAACTCCATAATTCCTTCTTTATTATGCAGACTAAATAAATCCAATGCTCGAAGATCAAAATCAGAATCAATGACCTTTTGCTGATCATCAACCATATGAAAAATTTCCATAGAAAGAGGAGAGAAATCATCCCAACTTGAGCATATACTAGTCTTGAAATTACCAAAAGACTCTTGGAGGCCAATACGAAAATTTAAACAATCACCTTTGTGACAAACAACTGCGAGAACAGAATCCATAATCTACAGAACAAAATAATGCAACCAAAAACAGTTTCACCAGATGTGAATATCAACAACAACAAAAATTGAAAACCAGTCATTCCAAAACAGATGAAATCGTTCATAAGAATATCAACACAAACATAAAACAAATCATATGCTAACAGAAATTCAGTTTATTCGTCTAGAGTAACTAGAAAAATTAATGAAAACAAATCAAAAATCAACACAAAAAAGAGAATTGAATACCTGAAAAATTGATTGATTCCTTGATGAATAATCCGAATACTACATGATTAATATGAAGGCGAAGATGAGCAGCAGAGAAATTGATTGATTGTCCAGCTGGATTCTTCAATTCGAGATTCAATTTCAACTTGAAAAGCGGAAATATGATTTCAACTAAACAGAATGCCACTAGATCTGGGGTTTTTATTGGATTCTTATCTTCTTCAAGCGACTACGATTATCTTCTCTTCTTCGAACAACGGAATTGGATTCTTCTACGGATCTCAAAACTTGTAAGATTCTCTTCTGGTTCTTCAATCAAACCTAAAATTGCTTTCTAAATCTTTGAATCGAAACGAGAATACGATGACGAATCTTTGAAACGAGATCTGGAAAAAAACGAAGAAAAACTACGAATGAAGAATCAAAATTGCTCGAATTTGTTTTTAGTTTCCTGTTTCCGCCAAACTACTTTCCTTTGAAAGTGGTTTTATATAGGGAAGGTTAATTTTGGAATTTAGAAATAAAATAAAAACTAAATTTTAAAAATTTTGTTTGAAGTGGGGTTTTTGTGCCAATTTTATTTGAAACGGTTTTTATTTGTTAAATATAATATGACCGGTTTTTTCTTATTAGTAGTTTGTTCACCTAGGGGTTTTGTCACTAGTTTTGTTAAACAAAGTTCAATTGTTTTATCCGTCTGATAACCGGGTCGGGTTCAGAAATCGTATCCGGTATCCGTTATTTTCCAAACCCCAAAAAATCTGAATCACATGTAATAGTCAATCACAAGGTTGTTAAATTGTAAGTGAATCGTTTTTTACTTTTTAAGAATCGAATCGTATATTGAATGGTAGATTCACCGTAAATCTCTAAATACATATATATGTATTGGAGTTATAGATTATTAATAAGTTTAAATATATGTTATTGGTATTATAGGTATGAATAATGAATAAAACGTAACACAATTTAGTGTTTAGCTCAATGGTTGGGCACTTAATTAGGTGGACATGGCTCCTGAGCTCGATCATGTGCTCTAATGTGAGTCAAAATGTCTCAAAAAAATTATTTATCTGACTTATGAATCTATGCAAATCGCATGAGTCAAAATGTGAATCGTAAGATTCACAGCCGAATAGATTAGTTTAGATTTGAATCGTTTTAGAAAATTTTAAAGCGAATCGTAGGATTCAAATTGTAAGATTTTAAAAATTATGGTCAATTTTGGTGCTAAATTTTGATTTAGGACCTAACGCTAAGATATACCAAAACTACAACCAAACACAAAATAAATCAAATAAAAATCCTTGGAAACATGAGAATAATTTCATAGTAGGAATACATTATACTTGAAATTCAATTATTTCATTAATCAATCAATTGCATAATAGTTGCATGTAACTAGTGCATAAATTATTTTTTATTCCTAATTTTGCACAATTTTAACCATCCCAAGATATAACGAAGTACCATTTCCCAGAACCATTACTAAATCTATAAATTCCGTCTCGACGTGCCTCCCAGCTACAAGTACCACCGTCACAATTACCATCTCTCGTCTCGTTAAAGATCTGATATGATCTGTTAACTGGAACTCCATTGTTGTCGAATTGAAAATTACACCGGCAATAAGTTTTTTCAGCAGACATCAAAAGAAAATTAAACAGAAAAGGAGACGCCAACATCTGCGAAAGAATCGATAGACCTTGACATCATTTCTTTGGTCTCAAAAATTCCTAGACACCAGGGTAACTCATCTACCTAGAGTTGGATTGGATCATACACCAATTTTATTAGATGCAAACCCTGAGAAATTGAAACTTCAGAAACCATTTAGATGTATTAGATCATGGCTATCACATTCAAATCTACATGAGATAGTCAAAGCTTCTTGGGATTCACATTCAAACAACACAACAAATGAAAACATCTCTTTGAAACTCCAACTCCTCTCCTCAGATCTTACCCAATGGAATTCAGACATCTTTGGAAATATTCATAAAAATATTAGAAATTTAAATAACAAAATCGACAACATCCATAGAACAGGAAATATTTCCAAAGACATTGAAAAGATAAAAAAAGCTCCAAGAAGAACTAGGAAAATGGTACGAAATCAAAAACGATTTCTACCACCAACTATCTAGAGATAAATTTTTCAAGGAATATGACAGAAATACATAATATTTTCATGCCGCAACCTCAAATAGGAAAAGAATAAATTCCATCAATTCCCTTAGAGAACCTTCTGGCCTTTGGCTTTCGGATAGAGATCAAATCTACTTTCTTCTGGTAAACCACTTACTCTCATTGGTTCAACCTTAATAAACAATTGTGATTTTGACTTATCCAACATAATCAAACCTTGTATCTCTGATGAGGAAAATATATCTCTTTTAGAAATCCCAGCGAATAACGAAATCTGGAACACATTATCCAATATGAACCAGTGGAGTGCGCCAGGACCTGATGGATATCAACTAGAGCTGACAAACAAGCTTAAAACCCGCAAGTTGGCCCGGACCGGCCCGTAAAAACCCGTACCCGACTTGGCTGGTTTCTAAACAAGCCGGGTTCGGGTTGGAAAAATGCTGACCCGTTGAAAAACGGGTTAACCCGGCCCGGACAGTGAAACCCGCAGGTCCACCCGTTAACCCGCAGTTTCCATATTACGCCGCGTGTCCCACTGAATATGATCCACTCCCTCTGTATAACGCGTGTTACTTATGTGTCCCCCCTCAAATAAAAAAGAAAACCCTAGCGGTAGCTTACCTACTAGTCTTTTCTTTCTTCTTATTCCTTCTTTTCTTCTTCCTTCCCTGACGGAAAAAACAATAACTCAATGTTAATTTTTTTTTTTGCTCAAGAAGAAATTGGTGGCGCTGCTTAAGAAATCAGGGATGAAGGTCGTTATACGAAGAACAAAATAAGAAATTGATAATAAGGATTAAGGTAGGAGATGCTGCTATCAAGGGTTTGAGATTCACATCAAGGAGAAAAATGAAATTACGGTTCGATCTTTGAGGGATGAATCTGTTATTGTTTGTGATGAATCTGGAAGTAAACCAATCAATTTCAGCTTGCTTGTGTTTTCCTTGAGATGGTCAAAGAGGGATGTCTGGGTCAGATGGAGTGAGTGCAATTGTCTTAGTCTCTGCCTCTCCGAGTTTCTGTGGTAAAAAAATAGTGTGATGGTGATTGATGATGAAAATACAGAAGAACATCAATTTTAGAAAGAGCAACTATTGACAGCGTACTCTCTTTTCTTCTCGGAGTAGGTTGTGTATTTTCTCTTTTGTATTTTATTTTTCTGTACATGCATATATGTACGCAGGCCAGAAAATCCCAATTGCACTGAACTTTCGGTTGGGTGTTCGGAGGGCACATAGCATATTTATTTGTGGTTGTGTTGAATCCCTTGATTGAATTTTTTGTTGAAATTGAATGGATCCTGGTAGAGATTGAATTATTGGTTTTCTTTTAATTTCAAATTTTAGAGATTGAAACTGTGCAAGAGGCTTATGAATCTATGATCGAGGATAATTTCTATTTGTATGTGGTTGAGCTGTGGCAAGGGTTTCGATGTCTCTATGATTTGTTTAGAGAGATTGAGATGCTGGTAATGAACCTGTAAAATTAATTGTGGTGGTTTGATTGAATGGTGCTTATGAGGAAATCTGTTAGAGTTGTAATGGGTCTGTCATCTCATCTGTGTTTGATTTTGTATGTTGAAATTGAATTGAATGCATCTGTGGTTGGTTTTTGTGTTGATTAGAGATTTGAAGATGGTCAAAGCTTAAACAGGACCACAAATTAACTTAATTAAGTTTTAATTTCAACATTAATTAAACAGGCGGGCAAACCCGTGTACCATAAGCTTAACCCGTTACGGGCGCGGGTTGAAGAAATGATTACCCGTGAAGAATTTAAACCCGCGGGTTTCGACCCGTGTTAACCCGAACCCGTGTAACCCGCAATGGGCCAGCCCCGGCCCGCCCGTTTGCCAGCTCTAATATCAACCAAGTTTCTTCAAGGAAAATTGGGAGACATTTGGCCATGATATAGTTAGTACAGTTCAGGATTTCTTCTAAACTGGTATTCTTGATACTGATTTAAATCATTCTTTCATTACTCTCATCCCAAAAATATTTACTCCACAAACTCCGGGTGATTTTAGACCAATAAGTCTAAGTAACACCATCTACAAATAAATCTCCAAAATTCATGCAAATAGATTAAAGCCTATTCTTAACAAAATTATTTCCCCCAATCAATCAGCTTTCATTTCGGTAAGACAAATCACCGATAATATTATTATCGCCCATGAGCTCATCCATTCTATGAAGACTTCAAAAGCAAAAAAAAGGGTACCTGGCCCTGAAATTAGATCTCTCTAAAGCTTTCGATAGAGTGGAGTGTAGTTTCATTGAAATGTCTCTCCTTTGCTTTGGTTTTGACGAAAAATGGATAGATCTCATTCTACAATGTATTTCTACTATTTCTTTCTCAATTCTCCTAAACGGATCCCCCAGATCAAAATTCAAAACCAAGAGAGACCAAAGACAAAAGGATCCCCACTCTCCATATCTGTTCCTAATTTCAATAGAAATTCTTACTAGGATTCTAGAAAATGCGATTAAGGATAAACAAAATTATGGCCTCCGCATCAACAAAAATGCTCCAAACATTTCCCATCTTTTCTTCGCAGATGATTGTTTCCTTTTTACAAAAGCTGATTTAGGAAAAGCAAAAAACCTTCTAGAAATTCTATCCAATTTCAGGAACATAACAGGACAAATGGTAAACTTACAAAAATCCAGCGTCTATTTCAGTCCAAAAATTCACCCGAAACATGCGAAAATTATAGCCAGAATTCTTAAAGTTCCCCTGATGACAAAAAATGATAGATATCTCGGAACTCCCCTATTTTTTGACAAAAATAGAAAAGCAAATTTTGAGCCGCTTCTCCAAAAATATTACTCTACATTACAAGGATGGAAATCCAAACTCCTATCTCAAGCGGAGAGGACAGTCCTGATAAAATCTATTCTTCAAGGTTTCCCAACGTACCAAATGCAAGTTCTTGCTCTTCCAAAAGAAAATTTGAATCAACTAGATCGCATTCAAAGAAATTTCTGGTGGAATAAAGAAGGGCAAAAAAGACAAGGAGGATTCATTAGAGCCTGGAAATACATTTGCAAGCCTATTTCTCAAGGTGTTCTAGGTATAAAAAACCCTCATCAATTTAATATAGCTCTTCTCACTAAACTAGCCACCAGACTAATTTTTGAAAAAGACCAATTATGGGAAAAAATTCTCAAAGAAAAATATTCCCAAATTCCCCTCCTTTAAAATCCTCAAAAATCTCTAAACTATCCTGGATATGGACAAGCATCCAGAAAGGTTCAGACTTAATTAAAGAAAATTTCGTATGGCAAGTTAAAAACGGAAACTCACTAAAGATATGAGAAGACAGATAGATTCCAAATTCGGAGATAATACCACAACCACATGACTGAAAGTCTTGGAGGAGGCGGAGGAGCAGAAATCTTTCTTTGATGGATTTCTTTAGTTTCCTTTCCATAATCTCATGAACATGAACTCTGTGAGAGATGTGAGATTTTACTTGGGTTTTGATTTTTGATAAGGTGTTGAGTCTGTGAGAGATGGCCATTTTCCCCACCCAAACCCATCCCCGTGGGTACCCGCCCCTTTTGGGTAGGGTTTTACCCGCACAAATGGGGATGGGGTCGGGTATGCACTACACCAAAACCAGGATTTTATAACAGTGCAACCTGTCGCAGTTTATTTTTCAGTCACAGATATACATGTGATAAGTCCTGCAACAATTATTAAATATTGTATTCGAGATAATAATTAGGACTTTTATTAGTCACAATAATATTTGTTGACAATTTTACAGACAATCACAATTATAATTCAAAGTGATGATTCCACCCAAATATTTCACCACATCTAAAACAACCCCAAAATTATAACATTTTGAATTTTACTTGTCACTAATTTTCCCACATTTGTACAAACTAACAATTATATTTTATTTCTATAAATCAAAATACATTTTTCTTTTTCTTTTTAATTTTCTTAATATTAGAAAACAGAATGAACACCAAGTCAACAAGTCATGACTTTATTGAAATTTGACTTTGACATATCTGCTTTTTCCCGAAGACGGTGAAAATTACCAGACTATCCTTATCGGAATAAGTGCAATAAAAATTATGAAAATTGTGAAACTTACCAGACTACACTTATCGGAAATAAGTAAAATAAATATTACAGAATATTAAAATGACCATACTACCCTTAATGGAAAAAAGTGCAACAAAATATTATGCAGACTGTGACAATGACCAGATCAGAAATAAGTGAAGTAAATATTATAAACTATGAAAATGACCATATTACCCTTAATGGAAGTTAGTGCAATAAATATGATGGAAAATGTGAAAATGACCAGACTACCCTTATCGGAAATAAGTAAAGTAAATATTACAGACTGTGAAAATAACCATACAACCCTTATAAGAAATAACTAAACTAAATATTACAGACTGTGAAAATGACCATTTTGCCCTTACTGGAAATAAATGCAATAAATATTATGGAGACTGTGAAAATGACTAGAATACCCTTATCAAAAATAAGTAAAGGAAATATTACACATTTTGAAAACGACCATATTACCCTTACTCTGAAAATGACCATATTACCCTTACTCAAAATAAGTGCAATAAATATCATGAAAATGACCAAACTACCCTTATCAAAAATAAGTAAAGCAAATATTACATACTATGAAAATGACTATTTTATCCTTATTGGAAATAGGTGTAATAAATATTCTGGAGACTATGAAAATGATCAGACTACCCTTATCTTAAATAAGTAAAGTAAATATTACAGACTATGAAAATGACCATATTACCCTTACTGGAAAATGACCATATTACCCTTACTGGAAAATGACCATATTACCCTTACTGGAAATAAGTGCAATAATTATCTTGGAGACTATGAAAATTACCAAACTACCCTTATCAAAAATAAGTAAAGTAAATATTACAGACAATGAAAATGACCAGTGTACCCTTATTGGAAACATATGCAATAAATATTATGGAGACTGTGAAAATGACCGAACTACCCTTATATGAAATAAGTAAAGTAAATATTACAGACTGTAAAAATGACCATATTTCCCTTACTGAAAATTAGTACAATAAATATTATTGAGATTGTGAAAATGACCAGACTACCCTTATTAAAAATAAGTAAAGTTGATATTTCATACTATGAAAATGACCATATTGCCCTTACTATAAATTAATGCAATAAACATCATGGAAACTATAAAATGACCAAACTTCCCTTATAAAAAATAAGTCAAGTAAATATTATAGTCAGTGAAAATGACCAGTGTAACCTTACTGGAAATAAGGTTAATAAATGTTATGGAGACTGTGAAAATGACCAGACTATCCTTAATGAAAATAAGTAAATTAAATATTACAACAATGACCATATTGCCCTTAATGGAAATTAGTGCAATATTATGAAAACAACCAAACTACCCTTATTAAAAATAAGTAAAGTAAGTATTTCAGACTATGAAAATGACCATATTACCCTTACTAGAAATTATTGCAAGAAATATCATGAAGACTATAAATATGACTAAACTGCCCTTATCAAAAATAAGTAAAGTAAATATTATATTCTGTAAAAATGACCAGACTACCCTTATCGGAATTAAGTAAAGTAAATATTACAAATAGTGAAAAATAACCATATTACCCTTAATGAAAATTAGTGCAATAAATATTATGGAGACTGTGAAAATGACTAGACTATCCTTATCGTAAATAAGTAAAGTAAACATTACATATTGTGAAAATGATCATATTACCCTTATTGGAAATAAGTGCAGAAAATATTATGGAGACTGTGAAAATGACCATTTTACCCTTATGAAAAAGGGTAAATGGTCATTTTCCAATAAGGGTAAAATGGTCATTTTCACATTCTATAATATTTACTTAACTTATTTCCGATAAGTGTAGTCTTGTCATTTTCTTTATCACCATGATATTTATTGCACTAATTTCTAGTAAGGTTAATTTGGTCATTTTCACTGTCAATGATATTAACTTTACTTATTTTCGATAAGTGTAGTCTAGTCATTTTCACAGTCTCCATAATATTAATTGCACTTATTTTCCCTAAAGGTAAAATGGTCATTTTCACAAACTGTAATATTTACTTTACTTATTTTGATAAGGGTAGTCTGGTCATATTCACAGTCTCCATAATATTTATTTCGCTAATTTTCAGTAAGGGTAGTATCATCATTTTCAACATCTGTGTGATATTCATTACACTTATTTCCAATAAGGGTAGTATGGTCATTTTGACAATCTCCATAATATTTATTGCACTTATTTTCAGTAAGGGTAAAATAGTCATTTTCACAGTCTGTCATATTTACTTTACTTATTTTTGATAAGGGTAGTCTGGTCATTTTCACAGTCTCCATAATATTTATTTCACTAATTTCCAGTAAGGGTATAGTCATTTTCTCCGTCTATGTGATATTTATTGCACTTATTCCAATAAGGGTAGTTTGGTCATTTTGACAGTCTCCATAATTTTTATTGCACTTATTTCCAATAGGGGTAAAATAGTCATTTTCATAATCTGTAATATTTACTTTACTTATTTTTGATAAGGGTTGTCTGGTCATTTTCACAGTCTCCATAATATTTATTATTTCCCTAATTTCCAGTAAGGATAGTATAGACATTTTCACCGTCTGTGTGATATTTACTGCACTTATATCTAATAAGGGTAGTTTGGTCATTTTGATAGTCTCCATAATTTTAATTGCTTTTACTTCCAGTAAGGGTAAAATAATCATTTTCACCGTCTACAATATTTACTTTACTTATTTTTTATAAGGGTAGTTTGGTCATTTTCACTGTCTCTGTGATATTTATTAACTTATTTCTAGTAAGGGTAATATGGTCATTTTCACAATCTGTAATATTTACTTTACTTATTTTCGATAAGGGTAGTATGGTCATTTTAACTGTATCCATGATATTTATTACATTAATTCCTAGTAAAGGTAATATGGTCATTTTCACTGTCTGTGTGATATTTATTGCACTTATTTCCAGTAAGGGTAATATGGTTATTTTCACAATCTGTAATATTTATTTCACTTATTTCCGATAAGGGTAGTATGGTCATTTTTACTATCTCCATGATATTTATTGCACTAATTTCTAATAAGGGTAATATGGTCATTTTCAAGGTTTGTACTATTTACTTTACTTATATCCGATAAGGGTAATATGGTCATTTTTACTGTTTGTACTATTTACTTTACTTATTTCTGATAAGGATAATATGGTCATTTTCTTAATCTGTAATATTTACTTTACTTACTTTCGATAAGGGCAGTTTGGTCATTTTCACAGTCTCCATAATATTTGTCGCACTTATTTCCAGTAAGGGTAATATGGTCATTTTCAAAGTGTGTAATATTTACTTTACTTATTATCGATAAGGGTAGTCTGGTAATTTTCATAGTCTCCATAATATTAATTGAACTTATTTCCAATAAGGGTAATATTGTAATTTTCACAGTCCGTAATATTTACTTTATTTTTTTCAATAAGGGTATTTATGTTATTTTCACAGTCTCCATAATATTTATTTCATTTATTTCCAATATGGTCATCCGAACGAGAAACTCAGGTCTAACTCTGGTAATCTTTGAACCGGGGATCTCCAATTCTGATATATTTCGTCTCCAATTCATCCGAATCAGAAACTCAGGTCTAACTCTAGTAATCTTCGAACCCGTGATGTTCAATTCTGATATATTTCGTCCCCAGTTCATCCGAACGAGAAACTCAGGTCTAACTCTAGTAATCTTTGAACCTGTGATGTTCAATTCTGATATATTTAATCTCCAGTTCATCTGAAGCAGAAACTTAGGTCTAACTCTAGTAAACTTTGAACCCAGGATGTTCAGTTCTGATATATTTCGTCTTCAGTTCATCCAAATAAGAAACTCAGGCCTAACTAAGGAATCTTTGAACCCGGGATGTTCAATTCTGATATATTTTCTCTCCAGTTCACCAGAACGAGAAACTAAGGTCTAACTCTGGTAATCTTTGAACCTGTGATGTTTAATTCAGATATATTTCGTCTTCAGTTCATCTGAACTAGAAACTCAGGTCTAACTCTAGTAATCTTTGAACCTGTGATGTTCAATTCTGATATATTTCGTCTTCAGTTCATCCGAATCAGAAAATTAGGTCTAACTTTGGTAACCTTTGAACCCGAGATGTTCAATTTTGATATATTTTTTCTCCAGTTCATTCGAATCAGAAACTCAAGTCTAACTCTAGTAATCTTTGAGCCTGTGATGTTCAATTCTGATATATTTCATCTCCAGTTCATCCGAACGAGAAACTAAGGTCTAACTCTAGTAATCTTTGAACATGTGATGTTCAATTCTAATATATTTTGTCTTCAGTTCATCCGGACGAGAAACGCAAGTCTAACTCGGTAATCTTTGAACTGTGATGTTCAATTCGATATATTTCGTCTCAGTTCATCCGAAAGAGAAACTCGGTCTAACTCTAGTAATCTTTGAACATGTGATGTTCAATTCTGATATATTTTGTCTTCAGTTCATCCGAACGAGAAACTCAGGTCTAACTCTAGTAATCTTTGAACCTGTGATGTTCAATTCTGATATATTTCGTCTTCAGTTCATCCGAACAAGAAACTCAAGTCTAACTCTAGTAATCTTTGAACATGTGATGTTGAATTCTGATATATTTCGTCTCCAATTCATCCGGACGAGAAACTCAGGTCTAACTATGTCAATCTTTGAACATGTGATGTTGAATTCTGATATATTTCGTCTCCAGTTCATCCGGACGAGAAACTCAAGTCTAACTCTAGTAATTTTTGAACATGTGATTTTCAATTCTGATATATTTTGTCCTCAGTTCATCAGGACGAGAAACTCAGGTCTAACTTTGTCAATCTTTGAACATGTGATGTTGAATTCTGATATATTTCGTCTCCAGTTCATCCGGACGAGAAACTCAAGTCTAACTCTAGTAATTTTTGAACATGTGATGTTCAATTCTGATATATTTTGTCTTCAGTTCATCAGGACGAGAAACTCAGGTCTAACTTTGTCAATCTTTGAACATGTGATGTTGAATTCTGATATATTTCGTCTCCAGTTCATCTAGACGAGGAACTCAGGTCTAACTTTGTCAATCTTTGAACAGGTGATGTTGAATTCTGATATATTTCGTCTCTAGTTCATCCGGACGAGAAACTCAATTCTAACTCTTGTAATCTTTGAACCCGTGATGTTCAATTCTGATATTTTTCATCTCCAGTTTATCCGGACGAGGAACTCAGGTCTGGTAATCTTTGAACCTGTGATGTTTAATTCTGATATATTTCATCTCCAGTTCATCCGAATGAGAAACTATGGTCTAACATCTCTAGTAATCTGGAAACCTGAGTTTGTAAATCCTGATACTTTTACATAGTCAGATCATCGGTGTCACATTGTATATATATATATATATTTTTTTTTGGGACAATGTCAGATTGTTCAGGGTGTTATAAAACGAAACACCACTTTTTAAAACATGGAGAACCATTCAATGGATTTTATTTCCTGACGTCTTTAGGGGCGACCCAAACGGAATTAGGGGCGACACAAAAGACAAAATATGTTGAAAATACTTATATTTTGACTACCGATTATAGGCTCAACCAAATTAGAAAAATAGAGGATTTTTTCAAAATCTCATTTTGGGGCAACTCTATATTCGGTAGTTATATGTGTTGGATATTTTCGGTTAATGAATTTGAAAACTTATTCGGTTTTCCAGAAATTTTCACAAAACGTGTCTGTTCCCATAGGGTTTCTTCAAGAGACACCATTGGTTGGATATTTGCAAAGAGATCCAGGATAATCAGAAGTCATGATAACTCTTCCTATCTTACCGATTTTAGGCTCAACCAAAATTAAAAAAAAAAAAAGGATTTTTGCAAAATCTGATTTTGGGACTACTCTATATTCGGTAGTTATATGAACTATCTTGACTACCGATTATGGTAGGATATTTGCAAAGAGAGTCACTGTTTAATCGGAAGTCATACAAACTACATTTACTCCCGATTGTTGATTACCTACCGATTGTACATAGTTATCTACCGATTGTAAAGGGTAGTTTGGCCATTAAAAAATTCCCCAATAATAACCTATCGATTGTGAAATAACCTACCGATTATGACCAATTTTGTCGTTTGTATTCGCCCCTAATTTTGTTGGGGTCGCCCCAAAAGACGCTAGGTTTTATTTTTTACAAATGTCAAGAAACTAACAATGGATTTTATTTTTTACAAATGGCAAGAAACTAACAATCCGATCTTTTGGTACCAATCAGATTCACGTCCAAGGAAATAGTCGTCCAGCTTACCTATACTCTAACATTGTGAAGGATGGGCATGGGAAACACACTATAAAAGCGAAGATGATAGAGAAACCCGAATCTAACCTAATTTTTCTTTCTCTCCGCCTCTTCTCAGTTCGCAGTGTTCCTTTTTCTCCCTAACCCTAAATCAAATCAGATTCTTCAATCTCTTGGCCGATCATAATCAACCACACCTTATTGTGAAGAATTATCACCGAGTCTTCAGTTTACAAAATCGACAACAAATCAACCAAATCTTAAGTATAATGCTCTTCAATCACCGAAATAACGATACCCTAGAGAAATAATCAACAACAAATCTGATTTTATAAATGGGTTTGTAGCTATTTTTCTCATACTTCTTATTATTTTTCTGATCCGAGAAGTTCATTATAGTCTTTTGGGTTTCAATGGATCTTAATGTAATATTCTGATTATTTATTTTGGTTGATTGAAACAGGAAGCTGAAGAGAGGATAGTCTTGAAGCCTAACTTGTTCAGATCCGAAGAGAGTTGAAGAGTCTCTAACAAACCTCCAATTTCTTACTCTTTTTATTATTTTTTCCCTCATTTTTTCATCAAAATCTGAAGTAATGGGTATAAGGATTTGCGGTGATATGATTCATTAGATTATCCTTAAAAGTTTTTCTCAAAATCTATGCCACTAAATCAAGTTCAAATAACTACGATTGCCATTCAGGGTTCTTGTAATGATGGTGTGGTAGTGGTGATGAACTAAGAATAGTTTCTTTCAAATGAAAGATTTGAGGAAGTTACTTCAATTTTGGTTTTCTTTTGTTTTATCTTTATGGGTTTTAGTTTTCAATTGAAAATTTGGTTTTTCTGTTGATTGTAGGAAGGTTATTGGTCTAATTTTATGCTGTCTGGACTCGTTCATTAAGGAAATTGAGGTGTGGAAACAAGAGACTATTTTGAGCAAAAGACTAGAAGAATTTCCCTTTGAGTGTTCGAGAAAAATCCTGAAAGAACAGGAAAAGCGGTAAAAAATCTTATTGTATTCTTTACTTATGCTTCAGTAATGGTAGGGCTGATTTGTTGGGGTTGCATGATAATCTTGCAGGTTGTGGTTCTTTAGTCTTGGAACTTGTTGGTTTTAACTTGCTTACGAAATTTTGCTTATATTGTTTTAAGAAAGAAGTCGTGTTGTTTGTGTACTATGTAGAGTGCTCAATTTGGTCATATAGTAACGATAAATTTCCTTGCTCTGTAAAAACATTCTTGATTTACTCATGAATTGTTGCTGAATAAATTATATAAATTGTATGTTTTCATTGGATTTCTGAGTTATGGAGTTTTCTAATATTGCGATTGTTACCCTCTGACCTTAGTTGTTTTAATCATGTAATGTAATTTGAAATGTTGGTTAGCTCATTTCACTGTTTAAGTGGATCTGATAAAGATCCTCTTTCAGAAGTACCGTGTCTTGTAAATTAAATAAAACTAGTTAAACAGTCTAAGGTAGCTTTGGTAAAATGATACATATCTTTCGAGTGTTCTGATGCTTAAATTATTTTTGTAGTGTGTCCTAGAAGGCTACAATGGGACGGTGATGGATTTTGGATAGACTTGCACAGGGAAGACATTTACTCTTGGACTGCTCGGAGAGGAGAGGAAGATACTGCAACTCGTGGTATTGTGGTTCGAGCAATGAAGGATATATTAGCTGATATTCCTCCAAGCGGATTATGTGTCAATTTCTTAGTTGCAAGTTGTTTGCCTCAATTTTTCGGTGCTTGGTTTTAGTTTTACTTTCAGTTCCTGTTTGCTTTTTTGTTGGCTAATAATCACCCGTGGTGTTTGTGTATTTGGAGTTATATTCGATCCATCGCTGGATACAAGGCTTGTTGCAGATTGTTGCATTCATTTCATTTATTTGCCTCTGGGAACTGCAAGTATTGGTATTATTTAAGAGTTCTATGAAATACTTGTTACTAAAATGAAAATACTAGAAGTCATAGAACTGGTATGTTGTTAACAATGAATGTTATCATCTAGCAACCAATCTAAATCATAAAATTATCTTATTTGTAAATTTGTAAATGTATGTTTTCCCTTGCTAGTTCAATTTCATTAGATAACTTGATTTAGATTGAATTCTACAAATTGTGAATTCAGGGAAGTGGTGGAGTACCTCAAGCACCCAGGGAAGTTTGCACGCCTTAGAAGTTATCTAATGAATGTTATCATCTAGCAACCAATCTAAATCATAAAATTATCTTATTTGTAAATTTGTAAATGTATGTTTTCCCTTGCTAGTTCAATTTCATTAGATAACTTGATTTAGATTGAATTCTACAAATTGTGAATTCAGGGAAGTGGTGGAGTACCTCAAGCACCCAGGGAAGTTTGCACGCCTTAGAGGAAAGCTGCTCAAGGTATATTTAGATGCTTAAAGTTCTTATAGTGTAGAATTTTATATGATGTTGTAACTTATACTTAAGAGATGGTGGTGGTGTTGAGATGATACTTTCTAGCAACCCATTAACCGGACTAAATGATTATAGCTTGCAATATGTCATTCCATCCATTGTTTTCGTATAAAAAGAACTAGAAGGCCTTTGTGATTACGTAACTCTGTCAAAGTAAATTTTAACATCAGTTGAAACATCTAATTGCAGTTCAAAAAGAGAGGTTTTTCTCGAATGGTGTAGATGTTCAAGGGTAGTAAATGTTTTTGATTTGAAGTCTTTATGTCTAAGCATGGAAGTTTTCTTTGCAGCCTGACAGTACAACACCTAGTGTGGGGATATGGGAAGCTTGGTCTCCAGTAGGTTCAATAGCAGTACCATCCATGAACTATAATATTATTTCAGGAACCTCTATGGACTGCCCACAAGCTTCTGCAAATGTCACTATGATAAAAAGTCACCACCCTTCATGGAGTCCATCAGCTTAACATCTGCCATAATGACAACAAACTGATTTGTTTGGAGCAGGTAATGAGGAAGACAAGAGCAGATATAACTGATATTAACCGAAAAGAATGTTAGTGAAGTTATGTACTCCATTATGGCATGCAGCTGGTCCAAATGGATCAGTTAACTATACTTGGCAAAGAAGTAAGAATTTTTCTCTACTTACATTTATGGTTATATCTTTGCCTCTAGCTCCTGTGCAATTATGTATGCTATTTGTGTCCTGTCTATCAATGGCCAGGAGATGTATTTTCTTTTATTTTGCTTGTCCGGTGATTATACTACATTGACGTATTTTCTTTCCCTTGCTCGAGCTGGCATAAGGGGAATTTACAACTCCCCTGTTGTTTTCTTTCATCTGTTGTTAGCTTCATTAAACTAACGTATTGGTATTATACTAAAGCCTGTAGATTTTAACATGTTGAAGGCATAATCTAACAAAGAAGGGTTTCATAAGGTAAAGTCAACCGTTTGTTACCAAGTGTATCACTGTCGGATTAGTGCAGTTCCCCTAAATACGGTTAGCATTCTCTTGAACTCTGATTTATTTGGTTAGTATTTCAACAGGATAACGCAACTATGTACTTCAACTAAGATTTTGTACCTGTTTCATTGTTATTGTTATTTGCATTTAGTGTGGTCCGTGTTAGTATGTATTTAACTTCTGCGTAATAGATTTATCCATGTCTACTTTAGAACTCATTCCATAAATAGTTGCAATGGTAGCATGCAATAAAGGAACATAAATTGGTTGTTTTTAATCCTTAAGTTTCTCAGTATAACATCTAAAAAACACTAACTCCAGCTCTTAAACTCCAAAAGTGAAGAAGCACAATTTTTTTTTTGTCAAAATTGTAATATATCAAGTTATTAACTAAACTTGCCGATTACCTTTGAACTGAGAAACATAACCATTTGTTTTTCGCTGATCCACCATTGTAAACTTAATTTTACCCGAACTTTCTTTTTGTAGGCACTACAGTTATTTCAAAGAAATAATAATCAAAAGCATTGCGAGATTACTGAGACGAATTGTCCGTCTGCAGACTTGGTTGAGGTGTTAATCAAGATAATAGAGGAGAAGGCCGACACGATGTAAGTTTTATCTGCTACTCATTCATACTTTCGCATGACAATATTATGCTTGTTAGTCCAGTTTTTTATTCAACTTTGGATTGCAAGTTGGTGATTCTGGAGGAGGCTTTGATAAGTCTGAGTATGGTTATGATCACTTCCACCATTTCCTGATGAACTTGTTCCTAATTATAACCTTCACAGCGATAGTATTAGTCAGGTGTATGGCTGCATACCTTCTGTACAAAGTCATGCTCCATGGAAGCAAAAATATCCACAAGAGTTGCCTCCTTATTGATGGTTCAGCAATTTTCCCGCTGAAGGATTAGATTAGATATGCATAATATAGTAACAAGGAAGAGATCGAGTATGTTAATAATTTTATTGGCCTAGCTATTTCGCAACCATCTTCATAAAGAAGTTTAAAAACTAGTGTAAATTTATTTTTTATTTCACCAATATAATTATTTGTTTATATAATTGATTCTGAGCATCCTGTTTATTTTATTCTTCATCATTCTGAGCAATGCCATATGGTGTATGTGCACTGTCTAAATTATTGGGAGTTTCAATGGGATGAGCATTTCACTAATGGAAAGCATTCTTTTAAATATTGATAAGGTAGATCATTTGGAAATAACGATGCCCTCCACCGCCTGCGAGCAATCTGTGAACTACTTGGCTCAAGTAAGAATCTTTGTATCTTAACTTTGATCACTACTTTAGATGGTATAAGATGGTCAGTTTATGTGTTTTCGTAATGTATCCAATAGATTACTTCACTGATAGATTACTTCAGTGCGGTGTGATACTAATGTGGTGATGTGAACCTTCTATTGTTGGAGTGTTTGAGTAGAGTAGTAAGTTTTCCCGAGCAAAAAGACTCTGATATGCTGTAAATTGGCATCTAGATGAAAATTAGGCGGAGCCTAGATTAGGTGCTAGCTAGTTAGTGACTGGCATTCCTCTTAATTTCCAGTGATGACAAGTGTCCAAACCTGTACCAAGTCATTTCAGTTGCCAAAAACTGCTTGCTCCCAAGGCTCAAGCCCATACTAGGACAGTGTACAATTACTACTCTTAATAAAATTTACTGAACAATCTGTTTTCACATTCTTGAATGATTGAATCGGTCATCCTGTCAGTCATTAATTCTTGAATACCATTTTTTCCTTCAGCTTGGGTTTACATACGAAGGAATGGGTGAGGCATACTGGAGGAGCTTTGTCGCAGCTCAGACTGTTATCTTTGAATTGTTTTGGGTTAAATTTCATAACGAATAAAACGATTCTGTTGTACTTGTGTTCGTAATGAATGTATGAAGCTTCTTTTGAAATGCATGAACTGCACTGCAGATTGAAAAATAAGAAATTGCAGGCCTGGGTCCCATGTTTAGTTTTAGTTGTATTACAGGAGTGTAAACTGGAATCCCAAGCCTATGAAAATGATCTGGGCTACCCATTTTATTTTAGTGTAACTGAAAGAATTGTCACGGTGATAACTGTGACAAGAATTGTGAAGTAAAAACAACACGTGTCATCATCTTAGTGTTGTTACAAATGAGAGTAACAGTTTAATCGTTATAAAATCCGTGACAAGAGGATGACAGGTGTCCTTTGAGTATTGTTACAAACAAATAGCAACGCTAATATATGTTACCTTTCCCGTGACAAAAAACACATGTCGTCGAAATAATCGTTGCAAGGATTCAGTAACGGTTATAGCCGTTGCTGAATTGTTGTAAATAGGGAGTTACACTTAAAACTGTTAATATAAATGTGACACGTGTCGTTATAAAAAAATTTGATTGTATCTGGCGATTGTCACAGATAAAAATGTTACAAAACGTCATCACAATTATTAATAACGGCCTATTTTTTATAGGCTATACCCGTTACAAATTTAATAAGTAACAGGTATAGCTCGTGACAAAATTTACCCTAAACCTAAGCTCCTGGGATGGGGTGGGGACGGGATTCAAGGTCCCCTCCCCATACCCGCCCGTAGCTTTTATTATATTATAAGAGTTTTGACTTTTATGCAAGAATTTGTATCGAATTTATATATTTCTACAATTAGTTGAGCTTTCTTTCATTTATTATATTCTTAATCTTTCTTGTATATTCGTCACTTTCATTTCTTTGGTGTGATTAAATACATTCTCACGAAAGTTAAAATAGTGAAAATGATACAGATAATGAAATGATTAAGATGGACGAAGATATAATGAGAGAGGGAAAAGTAGAAAAACTAATAAGTCATCATTTAAAAATTATTTTTTTCACTTTAAGATGAGTTTATGAATTTAAAATTTTAGAATGCATTATTGTTATGTTATTATTTTTGTTTGAATCATATTTAATTTTTTAAATATAAACAAATTTATGTATTAACACCGTGTAACGGGTAAATGGGAAACCCCGCCCCATACAGGTACTCCCCGTATTCGCCCCGCCCCAATTCATGTGGGTAACAAGGCGGGTATGGGTATCTTTCATACGAACGGGGCAGTGACTGGGATTTGACATACCCGCCCCATGACCATCCCTATGATGACTCGCATGATACAATTCCATCGACGGTTCAAGAGCTCATAACGGTTGAGAATAAATGGGATCAGGAAAAATTAGATAACTATTTTAACCCGGAAGTCAGAAACAAAATCCAAGCTATCTCCCCAAAAAAACAAGAAGAAGACAAAATACAATGGTTACATCATAGCTCAGGACTTTTCTTTGCAAAGAACATTTATAACTACTTAGCAAATCAAGATCTAGAAAATGATAATTTGTTAAGAGATTTCCCATGGAAGAGAATATGGAAAATACAAGCAATTCCAAGAATTAAACTCTTTGTGTGGAATCTAGCGGGAAAAGCTTTACCTACTTCTTCGTGACTTGGGGCACATAATCCGGAAATTGATCCAAACTGCAAATTATGCAACGAGCCAACGACCAAGTTCGGGAAACTGAGAATCACCTATTCAGATCTTGCCCTTTCGTCAGAGCAATTTGGTTCAGATTCTCACTGGGAATATTAACTTCTTCAGTTAATATGGATCCGATTACATCATGGGTAAAATGGTGGCTTCTAAATACATACTTGGAATTTCTGGTAGGAAAAATCTCCACCATTATATGGCATATCTGGAAATACAGATGTTCAGTGGTTTTTGAAAAGATAAACCCAGATCCGATACAATCTGGGTTGCACGGACGCTGCAATATTGTCCCCGTGTCCGCGTCCGACGCGCTCGGACGCTGACGCTGACGCTAAAATTTGCACTGGGACGCTGCAATATTGGCCTCGTGTCCGCGTCAGTGTCCTGTCAGTGTCCGCGTCGCCGCGTCCGCGTCCGTGCAACCCAGGATACAATTAATCAACCAGATAAACCGATTTTCGCATTCCATACCCCAAAAAAACAAAGAAAAGGGTCTGGAAAACTATGGGTTAAAGATGACTAATTCCCGATGGTCGGACATCAATACATACTGGATAATATTCATAGACGCCTCTTTCAAGAAAGAAGACATGTCAATGGGATATGCCAATATTGTGTACTCGGTAGATCACCAGACATTTATGCACATTTCAAAGAGGTTCGGGAAACAGCTACATCGGCTCTTCATGCGGAAGAAAAATCTTTGCAACAAGCGGTTCTTGGTTGAGAGACAACATCTTGTCTAGTGTCTCAATTGTAACTGATTGTAAAATTTGGCAGACATCATAAACAAAAACAACATAGATCCACCATGGTCGTGGAACCTACAAATATGAGTCTCACAAAAGGCCTAAACCAAAATTTACATTTTCTGATTTCTGTAAGGTAAAGGTGATGCATATCAATTAATAAATCCAACAACATTTTTACGTACGTTGTTTGTTGCTGTGGTATTATTTATGGAACTGCATGTAAATAGTTTGGTACTGACTAGTGAGTAAGTAATTAAAGCTAAACGGATGAGGCAAGATATACAGTGTCCCAAAAGAACTTCTTTTTAGCATGGTTGTCCCCCAATAGAGCTCTGATGAAAACAAACAATAAATAACAAAATTTTAAGAAAATGTTACTTTCGTACGAATGTGTAATTTTATCGTTGTCAATCTGGTGTGATTGAATTTTGAAACGTACCCTAACTTGATTGATTTAACCTAAAGGTTGAGGTCCATTATTTCTAATCAATTATTGAACCCATAACTCTTAGCCGAAGATATTTTGTTCAATGCACAAGCAACGTCAGTATGCACAATTTCAAATGGTGACTAGCTTTAATCCTAAATAAGACAACCATTTTAATGAGGCAACGTGAAAGAAACATGCGCTAATGATGGCATAGTCTATATACGCAACCCATAGATGCAGCAACCAGCAGCCTTAATACAGATGCTTCCCATGATTATGTGTATACGTCTCAATAAAAGAAAAATGTTAATGATGCTGTAATGCATGCCAAACACGTATATACCAACCACTGGGATAGAGTATGCAAGTCCTTAAGATTTTGGTTCAGTGAAGAAGAAAAGTCAAGGAAGGAAATCTATCTATAATGCATGCAATCCAAGATTATTAGAACGTAGCTGTTTATAATCAATTGAATATAATAAATCCTTATACCAAACCACTAATTTTCAACTAACTAAATTATTAGCAATAACACTGGAGTTAGAATGAGAGGTGCATATCAACTATTTGCACCTATTTCCCCAGAACAATGTACACCTACTATAACTTTAATCAATCTCTTCTACTCCCACTTTCATTAGAGATCTTTATCTCTCTCTCTATATTGTTTTCACCGCTCTCTATAACATTACTACAGAATCACTGTGCAGTTTTAACCTACAAACAAGATGGCTTCTTCTTCTTGTTCAGCAAATATAATTTTCTGTAGTATATTCCTTTGTTGCATTCTTGCTCAGGTAGTCCAAATAACTGCCATTAAGTTACCACCTAATGTTAGAGTTCCTGCTGTTCTTGTTTTCGGGGACTCCATTGTTGATCCAGGGAATAACAATCACTTAGTTTCGTTGGTTAAGGCTAATTTTTCACCTTATGGAAGAGATTTTATGGGTGGAACACCATCTGGAAGGTTTAGCAACGGCTTAATCCCAAGTGACTTGTTAGGTAATTAAACTTCACACAAAATCATACTATTAATAAGATTTCATTCATGCATGACCATTCCAATACCCATTTTCACTTTTCATGGATTCTTTTCTAATTCTTATATATATTCACATATACTCAGCATGCATGTTTTAATGGTACGATTTCTTTCCTACAAAATTAAGTACTCCCTCCCATGTTTATACTTCATATATGTTCTGCACACACCTTGCAGATAATATTTTGTTCATGATCAAAATTGTTTCTAGTTTTATCAATTCATTGAATATTCCATATACGTTGATGTGAAAATTTCTACATTTGCGCGCTCATGTGCTCAGCTCTGGGAAGCTCACCTTTTAGCTAGCAGCACACGTTAACATGTTCAGTTTTTTTGGCCAATATATAACTCCTAGCCGGGGGTTCTCAGTAGCATGAATGCTATTGCAACAATTTGGTAAGAGAAAAAGATGTTTCCAGGTTAATCTGACTAGAAGTAGGGTTTCCCTTTCAAATTACATTAAAGAAAAAGAATCACAACTCACAAGTAGATAGTAGTACCCTAGAATCTATTAAATCGATTGTGCATAGGTGCATGGGCCAAACTGCAGCTAATTAAGTAATGATAAAGATTCAAAACTTGCCCTTAGCCTTTTAGTGGTGTAGGGTATGTAACTTGTGCAAGTACCTTTAGATTTTATCAGTATCAGTAAACTGCTGTTCTATTTTCAGTACATTGATTGTATCCAAAACTTGATCTTTTCTTGAGATATCTAAATTCGTATTCTTGCTGATCGTATACTTGTATGTTTTGAAAATGGATTATAGAGTTGAGGCCTCTATAAAGTTTCCGAGTACAAATCTACCGACATTAAGTTGGACAGTGACATATAATGCCACATGTGTGGTTTTGAATTCATAAGCATAATTTTCAAATTACTCAAATAATTTTCAAATTACAGTTAAAGCATTGGGAATTAAGGATCTTTTACCAGCTTATCTCGACCCGTCCTTGGGACCAAATGATCTCCTCACTGGCGTAAGCTTCGCATCCGGTGGAGCAGGATATGATCCCCTTACTGCTAAAATAGTGGTATATGCATACGCAGCTTTCTGTATACAACTGTATTTTTTCTTTTGCAATTTGTTATGGTGTTCAATCACCATACTAATAGTTGTTTTCATTTGTTTTATTAGTCGGTTATTGGGCTATGAAACAAATGGAGTTATTCAAAGAATACCTAGCTAAAGTCACAGCCATTGGAGGAGAAGAGAAAACTAAGAGTATCATATCGGAGAGTGTGTACCTAGTTGTTGCAGGAAGTGATGACCTTGCTAATACGTATTTTACTTCACAATTAAGATCCAATTATGATGTCCCTGCCTATGCTGATCTTATGGTTCAAGGAGCCACCAATATCCTTCAGGTATTTTGATCATTTTTTCCCACTTGTTTTCATTTAGTTTAATTTAGTTACCCAACCCTTTCTACCCAATACAACAAAAAAGTACACAAGTTATCCCTAACATGCAGATATGTGTAATGTACGTAGTACTGGTACCCTACCTAAAGCAGTCCAGATTTTACAATTGAAAAAGTTGAAAAACAAAAGCAAATTCCGTAACATTGAAACTGAAAGAGTTTATCGGTTTCGTAGGAACTGTACGATATGGGAGCGAGGAGATTTGCGGTGTTCAGCGCACCACCAATAGGATGCGTTCCATCACAGAGAACATTAGGAGGAGGGAAAGAGAGAAATTGTGCGGAGACTTATAACCAAGCTGCTCAGATGTTCAACTCAAAGCTGTCTTCATCACTTCACAACCTTAATGCTAATAAATTTGTACATGGTAGGGCTGTGTATGTTGATATCTACAATCCTCTCCAAGAAGTTATCAACCGTCCTAGCCATTATGGTACGTACACACCGTCTTTTATTCCAGCTTTTCCTTGTTGCATTACGTATTTATTAGCAATGTGTTGATGACTTTCCGATTAGGTTTCGAGGAGGCGTCAAAAGGATGTTGTGGAACAGGAAAGATAGAAACAGTGGTTCTGTGTAATGACTTAAACCCATTTACTTGTGATGATCCCTCCAAATATGTATTTTGGGACAGTTACCACCCTACGGAGAGAGCCTACCAATCACTTTTCGGCCCTATCATCAAGAAATACTTCAACGAGTTCTTTTGTGGTAGTGGCACCACATGCTGATAAGCATCCGTAAGCCAAAATTTTACCCCAGCTGACCAGTATAAGATGCTCCATACTGCTCATTGTGTAACTCAAAAAATCCAGTTGTTCAGAAAACAAATCCCTGTCTCAAAAATTGGAAGATGCGTTCCCAATTTAATTTATTTCATAAGTTTGTTTGTGTGCTTAATTTTCATTTGCTTAATTGAACACTGCTAGTAACTAGACTACACAAACTCTTGATATTATTATGTGTTCCTCTGAAAGAAATCAACCGAAGAAGATAGGCTTTTCATAGCCGGTTTCGTATTCTTGTGCACCTAAGACAAAGATCCCTCCAAATTTACTAAAATTTGACAAGAATCCGAATAAAACGCACGATAATTTGAGCATTTTCTCAATGACTTTCATTCCTGGCCTACTGGGACCAGGGTTATGGTTGAAACGCTAATTTAAACGCAAACATTTTAAGAATTAATGCATCATCACCCTTTGAATGAGAGAAACTAGAGTTAGGGAGATGAGAAGCTTATAGGAGGAATTCCGAATGTAAAATAGATTTTGCAACATTTCAAGTAACCAGGGCAAGTGAAATAGGCCACCGATTACCCGTACATGTGAACCATTTCACGTTGGTGGGTCTGGGCGGGGGTGTTCTTTAAACTCTTTTTTTTTTATTTTGATACAGCAAGGGGTCAAGGACACCCCCAACCAAACAAGAAAGGAAAACAAGACAACTAAGAACTCAACAAACAAAGACAAACTAATTCCTAACAAAGACTTTCACTGCTTTATCAGCAGCAAGGATTTCTTTGAACTCTAGAGTAAACTCAGCTTCAACAATCTTCACATAGTTGGAGGAGGAAGTACCTAAAAGTGTGACTGAAAAGTCAAGAAATTCCAAAAGTGACTGATCCCCAATATCTTCCAAAAGTGTGACTGATTTTATCTAATGGCTAAGATACCCTTTGACCACTGATGTCCACATATAGGAGGGGATGTCCACATATGGGGGGGGGGGATTAAGAAATACATTAATCTGTATATTCCACTGATTCGATACACTCTAGAATACAGATTAGTCCTCCCCTAATTCAATACACACCACAATACGAACACATAACCCACTTTTGGCTTCGATTCAAATTCTCTCACTTTTTAGTCACATAGAACACTCGCGTTCAGTTCTGAAAATTTTGGGGAGGGAATAATTTATCAAATCCTTCTCACACTTTTGATTCACTAGCCTCAGAAGAACTCTAAAAAGATATCCAATCGAAGGTATCAAAAGCGTCCTTTTAGTCTATTCTGCAATTGATTTGTAAACCCTAGAAATTTAAATTCTAATCTTAGCTTTGATGATGATCGCAGGAGAAGAATCAGTGCAAATACTTGAAAATACGTGAAGATTCGATTGAAAGGTATAAACTCGAATCTGGTTCCTTGTTTGTCATTTATCTCTAGTAAATAGACAAAAATCAATCTCGATTTTGCAATTGTATGTGCTTTTTTAGTTGAATCATGATGTGTTAAAGTTTGGGTATCTGTTCGATTTCTCTTTTATGACATGATTTCAGTTTGAGTTTTGTTTAATGTCATGTTTGAGTCATGAAACATACAATTTGGGGTTTATGTTTTCTTTTAGTTTTCGATTTTAATTGACGAAAGGGGTTTATATTTTTCATGTCCGTCTGGTGGAGAAGGAACTTACAGATGAATATACACTTAAATTGAAGTTTTTTTACCAATTAATTTGATGGGTTTTGCTTAAAATTGAGTATAAACATCTGACTTCATGGTGATATAACCTACAAGATTAAATGTCTTCTAAGTCATCGAGAGCCTAAACTAAGAAGAACTACTAGTTCTAGAGGCTTGAGATGATATTTTCGGATGCTTAAAAGAATATCCAGACGTATAAGTGTAGTATGCAAAATCCTACAAATGATGACTATAGATTGTTGTGTTCTGATATTTATTGGGACATATGTTCGCCAATTTTTTATTCTCTGTGATAGTATCCAAAAGCCCAAGTACTTTTTTTAAAAAAAATTGTTATTTACGGTTGTTGATGGTGGTTTTTAGACAAAGGGTAAAATTGTAAAACCCCGAATAACCTAATGTCACCGGTGACATATTTATTAGAACATTAATGCATGTAGTCAGTAATTAATGGGGGGTATTTTTTCAAATTAGGGTTACAGCGAGCAAAACCCTAATTCCCCTCCGTGCCAATGGATAGTCATGCCAGCCACACCTAGCCCAAGCCAGTTGCGCCATGCCAAACACACTCTGCCTTGGCCCTAGCTATGTTAGTTACACCAACTGCGCCAAAGCATGCCAACCATGCTAGCTGCACCTTTGTGCCAATGGAAAATCATGCCAGCCACACCAAACGCGCCAAAGCATGCCAACCATGCTAGACGCACCTTTGTGCCAATGGAAAATCATGCCAGCCACACCAAATGTGCCGAAACATGCCAACCATGCTATCCTCACCTATGTGACAATGGAAAATCATGGCAGCTACACCTAGCCCAATCTATCCACGCCATGCCAAACACACTCTGTCTTGGCCCTAGCCATGCTAGTCACACCAACCACGCCAAAGCATGCTAGCCGCACCTTTGTGCCAATGGAAAATCATGTCAGTCACAACAAACACGCCAAAGAATGCCAACCATGCTAGCCACACCTCTGTGCCAACGACAAATCATGCCAGCCACACCTAGCCCAAGATAACCGCTCCATGCCAAACACACTTTGCCTTGGACCTATCTATGCTAGTCATACCACGCCAAGCCAAACAACCTTACTTTGTCCCTAGCCGCGCCATGCCAAAAGCGCCCTCTTCCCATCTTTCCAAACCGTGAAACCAAGGGACCAAGCCGCCACGTGCCATTGGCACATGCCAACATGCTCGCTGGCAGATTTTCTTACCAAGTCATGGCCCTAATGGCCGAGCGTACCATTAGCACATGCCAACGCGCTCACCAGAACGAGAAACTAAGGTCTAACTCTGGTAATCTTTGAACCTGTGATGTTTAATTCAGATATATTTCGTCTTCAGTTCATCTGAACTAGAAACTCAGGTCTAACTCTAGTAATCTTTGAACCTGTGATGTTCAATTCTGATATATTTCGTCTTCAGTTCATCCGAATCAGAAAATTAGGTCTAACTTTGGTAACCTTTGAACCCGAGATGTTCAATTTTGATATATTTTTTCTCCAGTTCATTCGAATCAGAAACTCAAGTCTAACTCTAGTAATCTTTGAGCCTGTGATGTTCAATTCTGATATATTTCATCTCCAGTTCATCCGAACGAGAAACTAAGGTCTAACTCTAGTAATCTTTGAACATGTGATGTTCAATTCTAATATATTTTGTCTTCAGTTCATCCGGACGAGAAACGCAAGTCTAACTCTGGTAATCTTTGAACCTGTGATGTTCAATTCTGATATATTTCGTCTCCAGTTCATCCGAAAGAGAAACTCAGGTCTAACTCTAGTAATCTTTGAACATGTGATGTTCAATTCTGATATATTTTGTCTTCAGTTCATCCGAACGAGAAACTCAGGTCTAACTCTAGTAATCTTTGAACCTGTGATGTTCAATTCTGATATATTTCGTCATCAGTTCATCCGAACAAGAAACTCAAGTCTAACTCTAGTAATCTTTGAACATGTGATGTTGAATTCTGATATATTTCGTCTCCAATTCATCCGGACGAGAAACTCAGGTCTAACTATGTCAATCTTTGAACATGTGATGTTGAATTCTGATATATTTCGTCTCCAGTTCATCTGGACGAGAAACTCAAGTCTAACTCTAGTAATTTTTGAACATGTGATTTTCAATTCTGATATATTTTGTCCTCAGTTCATCAGGACGAGAAACTCAGGTCTAACTTTGTCAATCTTTGAACATGTGATGTTGAATTCTGATATATTTCGTCTCCAGTTCATCCGGACGAGAAACTCAAGTCTAACTCTAGTAATTTTTGAACATGTGATGTTCAATTCTGATATATTTTGTCTTCAGTTCATCAGGACGAGAAACTCAGGTCTAACTTTGTCAATCTTTGAACATGTGATGTTGAATTCTGATATATTTCGTCTCCAGTTCATCTAGACGAGGAACTCAGGTCTAACTTTGTCAATCTTTGAACAGGTGATGTTGAATTCTGATATATTTCGTCTCTAGTTCATCCGGACGAGAAACTCAATTCTAACTCTTGTAATCTTTGAACCCGTGATGTTCAATTCTGATATTTTTCATCTCCAGTTTATCCGGACGAGGAACTCAGGTCTGGTAATCTTTGAACCTGTGATGTTTAATTCTGATATATTTCATCTCCAGTTCATCCGAATGAGAAACTATGGTCTAACATCTCTAGTAATCTGGAAACCTGAGTTTGTAAATCCTGATACTTTTACATAGTCAGATCATCGGTGTCACATTGTATATATATATATATATATATTTTTTTGGGACAATGTCAGATTGTTCAGGGTGTTATAAAACGAAACACCACTTTTTAAAACATGGAGAACCATTCAATGGATTTTATTTCCTGACGTCTTTAGGGGCGACCCAAACGGAATTAGGGGCGACACAAAAGACAAAATATGTTGAAAATACTTATATTTTGACTACCGATTATAGGCTCAACCAAATTAGAAAAATAGAGGATTTTTTCAAAATCTCATTTTGGGGCAACTCTATATTCGGTAGTTATATGTGTTGGATATTTTCGGTTAATGAATTTGAAAACTTATTCGGTTTTCCAGAAATTTTCACAAAACGTGTTCTGTTCCCATAGGGTTTCTTCAAGAGACACCATTGGTTGGATATTTGCAAAGAGAGCCGGGATAATCGTAAGTCATGATAACTCTTCCTATCTTACCGATTTTAGGCTCAACCAAAATTAAAAAAAAAAAAAAGGATTTTTGCAAAATCTGATTTTGGGACTACTCTATATTCGGTAGTTATATGAACTATCTTGACTACCGATTATGGTAGGATATTTGCAAAGAGAGTCACTGTTTAATCGGAAGTCATACAAACTACATTTACTCCCGATTGTTGATTACCTACCGATTGTACATAGTTATCTACCGATTGTAAAGGGTAGTTTGGCCATTAAAAAATTCCCCAATAATAACCTATCGATTGTGAAATAACCTACCGATTATGACCAATTTTGTCGTTTGTATTCGCCCCTAATTTTGTTGGGGTCGCCCCAAAAAGACGCTAGGTTTTATTTTTTACAAATGTCAAGAAACTAACAATGGATTTTATTTTTTACAAATGGCAAGAAACTAACAATCCGATCTTTTGGTACCAATCAGATTCACGTCCAAGGAAATAGTCGTCCAGCTTACCTATACTCTAACATTGTGAAGGATGGGCATGGGAAACACACTATAAAAGCGAAGATGATAGAGAAACCCGAATCTAACCTAATTTTTCTTTCTCTCCGCCTCTTCTCAGTTCGCAGTGTTCCTTTTTCTCCCTAACCCTAAATCAAATCAGATTCTTCAATCTCTTGGCCGATCATAATCAACCACACCTTATTGTGAAGAATTATCACCGAGTCTTCAGTTTACAAAATCGACAACAAATCAACCAAATCTTAAGTATAATGCTCTTCAATCACCGAAATAACGATACCCTAGAGAAATAATCAACAACAAATCTGATTTTATAAATGGGTTTGTAGCTATTTTTCTCATACTTCTTATTATTTTTCTGATCCGAGAAGTTCATTATAGTCTTTTGGGTTTCAATGGATCTTAATGTAATATTCTGATTATTTATTTTGGTTGATTGAAACAGGAAGCTGAAGAGAGGATAGTCTTGAAGCCTAACTTGTTCAGATCCGAAGAGAGTTGAAGAGTCTCTAACAAACCTCCAATTTCTTACTCTTTTTATTATTTTTTCCCTCATTTTTTCATCAAAATCTGAAGTAATGGGTATAAGGATTTGCGGTGATATGATTCATTAGATTATCCTTAAAAGTTTTTCTCAAAATCTATGCTACCAGATCATGTTCAAATAACTACGATTGAAGTCCATTCAGGGTTCTTGTAATGATGGTGTGGTAGTGGTGATGAAATAAGAATACTTTGTTTCAAATGAAAGATTTGAGGAAGTTACTTCAATTTTGGTTTTATTTTGTTTTATCTTTATGGGTTTTAGTTTTCAATTGAAAATTTGATTTTTTTGTTGATTGTAGGAAGGTTATTGGTTAAATTTTATGCTGTCTGGACTCGTTCATTAAGGAAATTGAGGTGTGGAAACAAGAGACTATTTTGAGCAAAAGACTAGAAGAATTTCCCTTTGAGTGTTAGAGAAAAATCCTGAAAGAACAGGAAAAGCGGTAAAAAATCTTATTGTATTCTTTACTTATACTTCAGTAATGGTAGGGCTGATTTGTTGGGGTTGCATGATAATCTTGCAGGTTGTGGTTCTTTAGTCTTGGAACTTGTTGGTTTTAACTTGCTTACGAAATTTTGCTTATATTGTTTTAAGAAAGAAGTCGTGTTGTTTGTGTACTATGTAGAGTGCTCAATTTGGTCATATAGTAACGATAAATTTCCTTGCTCTGTAAAAACATTCTTGATTTACTCATGAATTGTTGCTGAATAAATTATATAAATTGTATGTTTTCATTGGATTTCTGAGTTATGGAGTTTTCTAATATTGCGATTGTTACCCTCTGACCTTAGTTGTTTTAATCATGTAATGTAATTTGAAATGTTGGTTAGCTCATTTCACTGTTTAAGTGGATCTGATAAAGATCCTCTTTCAGAAGTACCGTGTCTTGTAAATTAAATAAAACTAGTTAAACAGTCTAAGGTAGCTTTGGTAAAATGATACATATCTTTCGAGTGTTCTGATGCTTAAATTATTTTTGTAGTGTGTCCTAGAAGGCTACAATGGGACGGTGATGGATTTTGGATAGACTTGCACAGGGAAGACATTTACTCTTGGACTGCTCGGAGAGGAGAGGAAGATACTGCAACTCGTGGTATTGTGGTTCGAGCAATGAAGGATATATTAGCTGATATTCCTCCAAGCGGATTATGTGTCAATTTCTTAGTTGCAAGTTGTTTGCCTCAATTTTTCGGTGCTTGGTTTTAGTTTTACTTTCAGTTCCTGTTTGCTTTTTTTGTTGGCTAATAATCACCCGTGGTGTTTGTGTATTTGGAGTTATATTCGATCCATCGCTGGATACAAGGCTTGTTGCAGATTGTTGCATTCATTTCATTTATTTGCCTCTGGGAACTGCAAGTATTGGTATTATTTAAGAGTTCTATGAAATACTTGTTACTAAAATGAAAATACTAGAAGTCATAGAACTGGTATGTTGTTAACAATGAATGTTATCATCTAGCAACCAATCTAAATCATAAAATTATCTTATTTGTAAATTTGTAAATGTATGTTTTCCCTTGCTAGTTCAATTTCATTAGATAACTTGATTTAGATTGAATTCTACAAATTGTGAATTCAGGGAAGTGGTGGAGTACCTCAAGCACCCAGGGAAGTTTGCACGCCTTAGAAGTTATCTAATGAATGTTATCATCTAGCAACCAATCTAAATCATAAAATTATCTTATTTGTAAATTTGTAAATGTATGTTTTCCCTTGCTAGTTCAATTTCATTAGATAACTTGATTTAGATTGAATTCTACAAATTGTGAATTCAGGGAAGTGGTGGAGTACCTCAAGCACCCAGGGAAGTTTGCACGCCTTAGAGGAAAGCTGCTCAAGGTATATTTAGATGCTTAAAGTTCTTATAGTGTAGAATTTTATATGATGTTGTAACTTATACTTAAGAGATGGTGGTGGTGTTGAGATGATACTTTCTAGCAACCCATTAACCGGACTAAATGATTATAGCTTGCAATATGTCATTCCATCCATTGTTTTTTCGTATAAAAAGAACTAGAAGGCCTTTGTGATTACGTAACTCTGTCAAAGTAAATTTTAACATCAGTTGAAACATCTAATTGCAGTTCAAAAAGAGAGGTTTTTCTCGAATGGTGTAGATGTTCAAGGGTAGTAAATGTTTTTGATTTGAAGTCTTTATGTCTAAGCATGGAAGTTTTCTTTGCAGCCTGACAGTACAACACCTAGTGTGGGGATATGGGAAGCTTGGTCTCCAGTAGGTTCAATAGCAGTACCATCCATGAACTATAATATTATTTCAGGAACCTCTATGGACTGCCCACAAGCTTCTGCAAATGTCACTATGATAAAAAGTCACCACCCTTCATGGAGTCCATCAGCTTAACATCTGCCATAATGACAACAAACTGATTTGTTTGGAGCAGGTAATGAGGAAGACAAGAGCAGATATAACTGATATTAACCGAAAAGAATGTTAGTGAAGTTATGTACTCCATTATGGCATGCAGCTGGTCCAAATGGATCAGTTAACTATACTTGGCAAAGAAGTAAGAATTTTTCTCTACTTACATTTATGGTTATATCTTTGCCTCTAGCTCCTGTGCAATTATGTATGCTATTTGTGTCCTGTCTATCAATGGCCAGGAGATGTATTTTCTTTTATTTTGCTTGTCCGGTGATTATACTACATTGACGTATTTTCTTTCCCTTGCTCGAGCTGGCATAAGGGGAATTTACAACTCCCCTGTTGTTTTCTTTCATCTGTTGTTAGCTTCATTAAACTAACGTATTGGTATTATACTAAAGCCTGTAGATTTTAACATGTTGAAGGCATAATCTAACAAAGAAGGGTTTCATAAGGTAAAGTCAACCGTTTGTTACCAAGTGTATCACTGTCGGATTAGTGCAGTTCCCCTAAATACGGTTAGCATTCTCTTGAACTCTGATTTATTTGGTTAGTATTTCAACAGGATAACGCAACTATGTACTTCAACTAAGATTTTGTACCTGTTTCATTGTTATTGTTATTTGCATTTAGTGTGGTCCGTGTTAGTATGTATTTAACTTCTGCGTAATAGATTTATCCATGTCTACTTTAGAACTCATTCCATAAATAGTTGCAATGGTAGCATGCAATAAAGGAACATAAATTGGTTGTTTTTAATCCTTAAGTTTCTCAGTATAACATCTAAAAAACACTAACTCCAGCTCTTAAACTCCAAAAGTGAAGAAGCACAATTTTTTTTTGTCAAAATTGTAATATATCAAGTTATTAACTAAACTTGCCGATTACCTTTGAACTGAGAAACATAACCATTTGTTTTTCGCTGATCCACCATTGTAAACTTAATTTTACCCGAACTTTCTTTTTGTAGGCACTACAGTTATTTCAAAGAAATAATAATCAAAAGCATTGCGAGATTACTGAGACGAATTGTCCGTCTGCAGACTTGGTTGAGGTGTTAATCAAGATAATAGAGGAGAAGGCCGACACGATGTAAGTTTTATCTGCTACTCATTCATACTTTCGCATGACAATATTATGCTTGTTAGTCCAGTTTTTTATTCAACTTTGGATTGCAAGTTGGTGATTCTGGAGGAGGCTTTGATAAGTCTGAGTATGGTTATGATCACTTCCACCATTTCCTGATGAACTTGTTCCTAATTATAACCTTCACAGCGATAGTATTAGTCAGGTGTATGGCTGCATACCTTCTGTACAAAGTCATGCTCCATGGAAGCAAAAATATCCACAAGAGTTGCCTCCTTATTGATGGTTCAGCAATTTTCCCGCTGAAGGATTAGATTAGATATGCATAATATAGTAACAAGGAAGAGATCGAGTATGTTAATAATTTTATTGGCCTAGCTATTTCGCAACCATCTTCATAAAGAAGTTTAAAAACTAGTGTAAATTTATTTTTTATTTCACCAATATAATTATTTGTTTATATAATTGATTCTGAGCATCCTGTTTATTTTATTCTTCATCATTCTGAGCAATGCCATATGGTGTATGTGCACTGTCTAAATTATTGGGAGTTTCAATGGGATGAGCATTTCACTAATGGAAAGCATTCTTTTAAATATTGATAAGGTAGATCATTTGGAAATAACGATGCCCTCCACCGCCTGCGAGCAATCTGTGAACTACTTGGCTCAAGTAAGAATCTTTGTATCTTAACTTTGATCACTACTTTAGATGGTATAAGATGGTCAGTTTATGTGTTTTCGTAATGTATCCAATAGATTACTTCACTGATAGATTACTTCAGTGCGGTGTGATACTAATGTGGTGATGTGAACCTTCTATTGTTGGAGTGTTTGAGTAGAGTAGTAAGTTTTCCCGAGCAAAAAGACTCTGATATGCTGTAAATTGGCATCTAGATGAAAATTAGGCGGAGCCTAGATTAGGTGCTAGCTAGTTAGTGACTGGCATTCCTCTTAATTTCCAGTGATGACAAGTGTCCAAACCTGTACCAAGTCATTTCAGTTGCCAAAAACTGCTTGCTCCCAAGGCTCAAGCCCATACTAGGACAGTGTACAATTACTACTCTTAATAAAATTTACTGAACAATCTGTTTTCACATTCTTGAATGATTGAATCGGTCATCCTGTCAGTCATTAATTCTTGAATACCATTTTTTCCTTCAGCTTGGGTTTACATACGAAGGAATGGGTGAGGCATACTGGAGGAGCTTTGTCGCAGCTCAGACTGTTATCTTTGAATTGTTTTGGGTTAAATTTCATAACGAATAAAACGATTCTGTTGTACTTGTGTTCGTAATGAATGTATGAAGCTTCTTTTGAAATGCATGAACTGCACTGCAGATTGAAAAATAAGAAATTGCAGGCCTGGGTCCCATGTTTAGTTTTAGTTGTATTACAGGAGTGTAAACTGGAATCCCAAGCCTATGAAAATGATCTGGGCTACCCATTTTATTTTAGTGTAACTGAAAGAATTGTCACGGTGATAACTGTGACAAGAATTGTGAAGTAAAAACAACACGTGTCATCATCTTAGTGTTGTTACAAATGAGAGTAACAGTTTAATCGTTATAAAATCCGTGACAAGAGGATGACAGGTGTCCTTTGAGTATTGTTACAAACAAATAGCAACGCTAATATATGTTACCTTTCCCGTGACAAAAAACACATGTCGTCGAAATAATCGTTGCAAGGATTCAGTAACGGTTATAGCCGTTGCTGAATTGTTGTAAATAGGGAGTTACACTTAAAACTGTTAATATAAATGTGACACGTGTCGTTATAAAAAAATTTGATTGTATCTGGCGATTGTCACAGATAAAAATGTTACAAAACGTCATCACAATTATTAATAACGGCCTATTTTTTATAGGCTATACCCGTTACAAATTTAATAAGTAACAGGTATAGCTCGTGACAAAATTTACCCTAAACCTAAGCTCCTGGGATGGGGTGGGGACGGGATTCAAGGTCCCCTCCCCATACCCGCCCCGTAGCTTTTATTATATTATAAGAGTTTTGACTTTTATGCAAGAATTTGTATCGAATTTATATATTTCTACAATTAGTTGAGCTTTCTTTCATTTATTATATTCTTAATCTTTCTTGTATATTCGTCACTTTCATTTCTTTGGTGTGATTAAATACATTCTCTGAAAGTTAAAATAGTGAAAATGATACAGATAATGAAATGATTAAGATGGACGAAGATATAATGAGAGAGGGAAAAGTAGAAAAACTAATAAGTCATCATTTAAAAATTATTTTTTTCACTTTAAGATGAGTTTATGAATTTAAAATTTTAGAATGCATTATTGTTATGTTATTATTTTTGTTTGAATCATATTTAATTTTTTAAATATAAACAAATTTATGTATTAACACCGTGTAACGGGTAAATGGGAAACCCCGCCCCATACAGGTACTCCCCGTATTCGCCCCGCCCCAATTCATGTGGGTAACAAGGCGGGTATGGGTATCTTTCATACGAACGGGGCAGTGACTGGGATTTGACATACCCGCCCCATGACCATCCCTATGATGACTCGCATGATACAATTCCATCGACGGTTCAAGAGCTCATAACGGTTGAGAATAAATGGGATCAGGAAAAATTAGATAACTATTTTAACCCGGAAGTCAGAAACAAAATCCAAGCTATCTCCCCAAAAAAAACAAGAAGAAGACAAAATACAATGGTTACATCATAGCTCAGGACTTTTCTTTGCAAAGAACATTTATAACTACTTAGCAAATCAAGATCTAGAAAATGATAATTTGTTAAGAGATTTCCCATGGAAGAGAATATGGAAAATACAAGCAATTCCAAGAATTAAACTCTTTGTGTGGAATCTAGCGGGAAAAGCTTTACCTACTTCTTCGTGACTTGGGGCACATAATCCGGAAATTGATCCAAACTGCAAATTATGCAACGAGCCAACGACCAAGTTCGGGAAACTGAGAATCACCTATTCAGATCTTGCCCTTTCGTCAGAGCAATTTGGTTCAGATTCTCACTGGGAATATTAACTTCTTCAGTTAATATGGATCCGATTACATCATGGGTAAAATGGTGGCTTCTAAATACATACTTGGAATTTCTGGTAGGAAAAATCTCCACCATTATATGGCATATCTGGAAATACAGATGTTCAGTGGTTTTTGAAAAGATAAACCCAGATCCGATACAATCTGGGTTGCACGGACGCTGCAATATTGTCCCCGTGTCCGCGTCCGACGCGCTCGGACGCTGACGCTGACGCTAAAATTTGCACTGGGACGCTGCAATATTGGCCTCGTGTCCGCGTCAGTGTCCTGTCGTGTCCGCGTCGCCGCGTCCGCGTCCGTGCAACCCAGGATACAATTAATCAACCAGATAAACCGATTTTCGCATTCCATACCCCAAAAAAACAAAGAAAAGGGTCTGGAAAACTATGGGTTAAAGATGACTAATTCCCGATGGTCGGACATCAATACATACTGGATAATATTCATAGACGCCTCTTTCAAGAAAGAAGACATGTCAATGGGATATGCCAATATTGTGTACTCGGTAGATCACCAGACATTTATGCACATTTCAGCAGGTTCGGAAACAGCTACATCGGCTCTTCATGCGGAAGAAAAATCTTTGCAACAAGCAGTTTGCTGGCTGAGAGACAACATCTTGTCTAGTGTCTCAATTGTAACTGATTGTAAAATTTGGCAGACATCATAAACAAAAACAACATAGATCCACCATGGTCGTGGAACCTACAAATATGAGTCTCACAAAAGGCCTAAACCAAAATTTACATTTTCTGATTTCTGTAAGGTAAAGGTGATGCATATCAATTAATAAATCCAACAACATTTTTACGTACGTTGTTTGTTGCTGTGGTATTATTTATGGAACTGCATGTAAATAGTTTGGTACTGACTAGTGAGTAAGTAATTAAAGCTAAACGGATGAGGCAAGATATACAGTGTCCCAAAAGAACTTCTTTTTAGCATGGTTGTCCCCCAATAGAGCTCTGATGAAAACAAACAATAAATAACAAAATTTTAAGAAAATGTTACTTTCGTACGAATGTGTAATTTTATCGTTGTCAATCTGGTGTGATTGAATTTTGAAACGTACCCTAACTTGATTGATTTAACCTAAAGGTTGAGGTCCATTATTTCTAATCAATTATTGAACCCATAACTCTTAGCCGAAGATATTTTGTTCAATGCACAAGCAACGTCAGTATGCACAATTTCAAATGGTGACTAGCTTTAATCCTAAATAAGACAACCATTTTAATGAGGCAACGTGAAAGAAACATGCGCTAATGATGGCATAGTCTATATACGCAACCCATAGATGCAGCAACCAGCAGCCTTAATACAGATGCTTCCCATGATTATGTGTATACGTCTCAATAAAAGAAAAATGTTAATGATGCTGTAATGCATGCCAAACACGTATATACCAACCACTGGGATAGAGTATGCAAGTCCTTAAGATTTTGGTTCAGTGAAGAAGAAAAGTCAAGGAAGGAAATCTATCTATAATGCATGCAATCCAAGATTATTAGAACGTAGCTGTTTATAATCAATTGAATATAATAAATCCTTATACCAAACCACTAATTTTCAACTAACTAAATTATTAGCAATAACACTGGAGTTAGAATGAGAGGTGCATATCAACTATTTGCACCTATTTCCCCAGAACAATGTACACCTACTATAACTTTAATCAATCTCTTCTACTCCCACTTTCATTAGAGATCTTTATCTCTCTCTCTATATTGTTTTCACCGCTCTCTATAACATTACTACAGAATCACTGTGCAGTTTTAACCTACAAACAAGATGGCTTCTTCTTCTTGTTCAGCAAATATAATTTTCTGTAGTATATTCCTTTGTTGCATTCTTGCTCAGGTAGTCCAAATAACTGCCATTAAGTTACCACCTAATGTTAGAGTTCCTGCTGTTCTTGTTTTCGGGGACTCCATTGTTGATCCAGGGAATAACAATCACTTAGTTTCGTTGGTTAAGGCTAATTTTTCACCTTATGGAAGAGATTTTATGGGTGGAACACCATCTGGAAGGTTTAGCAACGGCTTAATCCCAAGTGACTTGTTAGGTAATTAAACTTCACACAAAATCATACTATTAATAAGATTTCATTCATGCATGACCATTCCAATACCCATTTTCACTTTTCATGGATTCTTTTCTAATTCTTATATATATTCACATATACTCAGCATGCATGTTTTAATGGTACGATTTCTTTCCTACAAAATTAAGTACTCCCTCCCATGTTTATACTTCATATATGTTCTGCACACACCTTGCAGATAATATTTTGTTCATGATCAAAATTGTTTCTAGTTTTATCAATTCATTGAATATTCCATATACGTTGATGTGAAAATTTCTACATTTGCGCGCTCATGTGCTCAGCTCTGGGAAGCTCACCTTTTAGCTAGCAGCACACGTTAACATGTTCAGTTTTTTTGGCCAATATATAACTCCTAGCCGGGGGTTCTCAGTAGCATGAATGCTATTGCAACAATTTGGTAAGAGAAAAAGATGTTTCCAGGTTAATCTGACTAGAAGTAGGGTTTCCCTTTCAAATTACATTAAAGAAAAAGAATCACAACTCACAAGTAGATAGTAGTACCCTAGAATCTATTAAATCGATTGTGCATAGGTGCATGGGCCAAACTGCAGCTAATTAAGTAATGATAAAGATTCAAAACTTGCCCTTAGCCTTTTAGTGGTGTAGGGTATGTAACTTGTGCAAGTACCTTTAGATTTTATCAGTATCAGTAAACTGCTGTTCTATTTTCAGTACATTGATTGTATCCAAAACTTGATCTTTTCTTGAGATATCTAAATTCGTATTCTTGCTGATCGTATACTTGTATGTTTTGAAAATGGATTATAGAGTTGAGGCCTCTATAAAGTTTCCGAGTACAAATCTACCGACATTAAGTTGGACAGTGACATATAATGCCACATGTGTGGTTTTGAATTCATAAGCATAATTTTCAAATTACTCAAATAATTTTCAAATTACAGTTAAAGCATTGGGAATTAAGGATCTTTTACCAGCTTATCTCGACCCGTCCTTGGGACCAAATGATCTCCTCACTGGCGTAAGCTTCGCATCCGGTGGAGCAGGATATGATCCCCTTACTGCTAAAATAGTGGTATATGCATACGCAGCTTTCTGTATACAACTGTATTTTTTCTTTTGCAATTTGTTATGGTGTTCAATCACCATACTAATAGTTGTTTTCATTTGTTTTATTAGTCGGTTATTGGGCTGGCGAAACAAATGGAGTTATTCAAAGAATACCTAGCTAAAGTCACAGCCATTGGAGGAGAAGAGAAAACTAAGAGTATCATATCGGAGAGTGTGTACCTAGTTGTTGCAGGAAGTGATGACCTTGCTAATACGTATTTTACTTCACAATTAAGATCCAATTATGATGTCCCTGCCTATGCTGATCTTATGGTTCAAGGAGCCACCAATATCCTTCAGGTATTTTGATCATTTTTTCCCACTTGTTTTCATTTAGTTTAATTTAGTTACCCAACCCTTTCTACCCAATACAACAAAAAAGTACACAAGTTATCCCTAACATGCAGATATGTGTAATGTACGTAGTACTGGTACCCTACCTAAAGCAGTCCAGATTTTACAATTGAAAAAGTTGAAAAACAAAAGCAAATTCCGTAACATTGAAACTGAAAGAGTTTATCGGTTTCGTAGGAACTGTACGATATGGGAGCGAGGAGATTTGCGGTGTTCAGCGCACCACCAATAGGATGCGTTCCATCACAGAGAACATTAGGAGGAGGGAAAGAGAGAAATTGTGCGGAGACTTATAACCAAGCTGCTCAGATGTTCAACTCAAAGCTGTCTTCATCACTTCACAACCTTAATGCTAATAAATTTGTACATGGTAGGGCTGTGTATGTTGATATCTACAATCCTCTCCAAGAAGTTATCAACCGTCCTAGCCATTATGGTACGTACACACCGTCTTTTATTCCAGCTTTTCCTTGTTGCATTACGTATTTATTAGCAATGTGTTGATGACTTTCCGATTAGGTTTCGAGGAGGCGTCAAAAGGATGTTGTGGAACAGGAAAGATAGAAACAGTGGTTCTGTGTAATGACTTAAACCCATTTACTTGTGATGATCCTCCAAATATGTATTTTGGGACAGTTACCACCCTACGGAGAGAGCCTACCAATCACTTTTCGGCCCTATCATCAAGAAATACTTCAACGAGTTCTTTTGTGGTAGTGGCACCACATGCTGATAAGCATCCGTAAGCCAAAATTTTACCCCAGCTGACCAGTATAAGATGCTCCATACTGCTCATTGTGTAACTCAAAAAAATCCAGTTGTTCAGAAAACAAATCCCTGTCTCAAAAATTGGAAGATGCGTTCCCAATTTAATTTATTTCATAAGTTTGTTTGTGTGCTTAATTTTCATTTGCTTAATTGAACACTGCTAGTAACTAGACTACACAAACTCTTGATATTATTATGTGTTCCTCTGAAAGAAATCAACCGAAGAAGATAGGCTTTTCATAGCCGGTTTCGTATTCTTGTGCACCTAAGACAAAGATCCCTCCAAATTTACTAAAATTTGACAAGAATCCGAATAAAACGCACGATAATTTGAGCATTTTCTCAATGACTTTCATTCCTGGCCTACTGGGACCAGGGTTATGGTTGAAACGCTAATTTAAACGCAAACATTTTAAGAATTAATGCATCATCACCCTTTGAATGAGAGAAACTAGAGTTAGGGAGATGAGAAGCTTATAGGAGGAATTCCGAATGTAAAATAGATTTTGCAACATTTCAAGTAACCAGGGCAAGTGAAATAGGCCACCGATTACCCGTACATGTGAACCATTTCACGTTGGTGGGTCTGGGCGGGGTGTTCTTTAAACTCTTTTTTTTATTTTGATACAGCAAGGGGTCAAGGACACCCCCAACCAAACAAGAAAGGAAAACAAGACAACTAAGAACTCAACAAACAAAGACAAACTAATTCCTAACAAAGACTTTCACTGCTTTATCAGCAGCAAGGATTTCTTTGAACTCTAGAGTAAACTCAGCTTCAACAATCTTCACATAGTTGGAGGAGGAAGTACCTAAAAGTGTGACTGAAAAGTCAAGAAATTCCAAAAGTGACTGATCCCCAATATCTTCCAAAAGTGTGACTGATTTTATCTAATGGCTAAGATACCCTTTGACCACTGATGTCCACATATAGGAGGGGATGTCCACATATGGGGGGGGGGATTAAGAAATACATTAATCTGTATATTCCACTGATTCGATACACTCTAGAATACAGATTAGTCCTCCCCTAATTCAATACACACCACAATACGAACACATAACCCACTTTTGGCTTCGATTCAAATTCTCTCACTTTTTAGTCACATAGAACACTCGCGTTCGGTTCGAAAATTTTGGGAGGGAATAATTTATCAAATCCTTCTCACACTTTTGATTCACTAGCCTCAGAAGAACTCTAAAAAGATATCCAATCGAAGGTATCAAAAGCGTCCTTTTAGTCTATTCTGCAATTGATTTGTAAACCCTAGAAATTTAAATTCTAATCTTAGCTTTGATGATGATCGCCGGAGAAGAATCGGTGCAAATACTTGAAAATACGTGAAGATTCGATTGAAAGGTATAAACTCGAATCTGGTTCCTTGTTTGTCATTTATCTCTAGTAAATAGACAAAAATCAATCTCGATTTTGCAATTGTATGTGCTTTTTTTAGTTGAATCATGATGTGTTAAAGTTTGGGTATCTGTTCGATTTCTCTTTTATGACATGATTTAGGTTTGAGTTTTGTTTAATGTCATGTTTGAGTCATGAAACATACAATTTGGGGTTTATGTTTTCTTTTAGTTTTCGATTTTAATTGACGAAAGGGGTTTATATTTTTCATGTCCGTCTGGTGGAGAAGGAACTTACGAGATGAATATACACTTAAATTGAAGTTTTTTTACCAATTAATTTGATGGGTTTTGCTTAAAATTGAGTATAAACATCGACTTCATGGTGATATAACCTACAAGATTAAATGTCTTCTAAGTCATCGAGAGCCTAAACTAAGAAGAACTACTAGTTCTAGAGGCTTGAGATGATATTTTCGGATGCTTAAAAGAATATCCAGACGTATAAGTGTAGTATGCAAAATCCTACAAATGATGACTATAGATTGTTGTGTTCTGATATTTATTGGGACATATGTTCGCCAATTTTTTATTCTCTGTGATAGTATCCAAAAGCCCAAGTACTTTTTTTAAAAAAAATTGTTATTTACGGTTGTTGATGGTGGTTTTTAGACAAAGGGTAAAATTGTAAAACCCCGAATAACCTAATGTCACCGGTGACATATTTATTAGAACATTAATGCATGTAGTCAGTAATTAATGGGGGGTATTTTTTCAAATTAGGGTTACAGCGAGCAAAACCCTAATTCCCCTCCGTGCCAATGGATAGTCATGCCAGCCACACCTAGCCCAAGCCAGTTGCGCCATGCCAAACACACTCTGCCTTGGCCCTAGCTATGTTAGTTACACCAACCGGCGCCAAAGCATGCCAACCATGCTAGCTGCACCTTTGTGCCAATGGAAAATCATGCCAAAGCCACACCAAACGCGCCAAAGCATGCCAACCATGCTAGGCGCACCTTTGTGCCAATGGAAAATCATGCCAGCCACACCAAATGTGCAAAACATGCCAACCATGCTATCCTCACCTATGTGACAATGGAAAATCATGGCAGCTACACCTAGCCCAATCTATCCACGCCATGCCAAACGCACTCTGTCTTGGCCCTAGCCATGCTAGTCACACCAACCACGCCAAAGCATGCTAGCCGCACCTTTGTGCCAATGGAAAATCATGTCAGTCACAACAAACACGCCAAAGAATGCCAACCATGCTAGCCACACCTCTCCGTGCCAACGACAAATCATGCCCGGCCACACCTAGCCCAAGATAACCGCTCCATGCCAAACACACTTTGCCTTGGACCTATCTATGCTAGTCATACCACGCCAAGCCAAACAACCTTACTTTGGCCCTAGCCGCGCCATGCCAAAAGCGCCCTCTTCCCATCTTGCCAAACCGTGAAACCAAGGGACCAAGCCGCCACGTGCCATTGGCACATTCCAACATGCTCGTTGCGCAGATTTTCTTACCAAGTCATGGCCCTAATGGCCGAGCGTACCATTAGCACATGCCAACGCGCTCACTCGTAACGAGAAACTAAGGTCTAACTCGGTAATCTTTGAACTCGTGATGTTTAATTGATATATTTCGTCTTGATTCATCTCGAACTAGAAACTTCGAGTCTAACTCTAGTAATCTTTGAACCCGTGATGTTCACATTCGATATATTTCGTCTTGATTCATCCGATCGAGAAAATTAGGTCTAACTTTGGTAACCTTTGAACCCGAGATGTTCAATTTTGATATATTTTTTCTCCGTTCATTGAATCGAAACTCAAGTCTAACTCTAGTAATCTTTGAGCCCGTGATGTTCAATTTCGATATATTTCATCTCCATTCATCCGAACGAGAAACTAAGGTCTAACTCTAGTAATCTTTGAACATGTGATGTTCAATTCTAATATATTTTGTCTTGGTTCATGGACGAGAAACGCAAGTCTAACTCACAGTAATCTTTGAACCTGTGATGTTCAATTTCGATATATTTCGTCTCCAGTTCATCCGAAAGAGAAACTCGTGTCTAACTCTAGTAATCTTTGAACATGTGATGTTCAATTTCGATATATTTTGTCTTAGTTCATCCGAACGAGAAACTCAGTCTAACTCTAGTAATCTTTGAACCCGTGATGTTCAATTGATATATTTCGTCATCGTTCATCCGAACAAGAAACTCAAGTCTAACTCTAGTAATCTTTGAACATGTGATGTTGAATTTCGATATATTTCGTCTCCAATTCATCAGGACGAGAAACTCGAGTCTAACTATGTCAATCTTTGAACATGTGATGTTGAATTCTCGATATATTTCGTCTCGATTCATCCGGACGAGAAACTCAAGTCTAACTCTAGTAATTTTTGAACATGTGATTTTCAATTGATATATTTTGTCCTCGTTCATCAGACGACGAAACTCGAGTCTAACTTTGTCAATCTTTGAACATGTGATGTTGAATTCGATATATTTCGTCTCGGTTCATCTAGGACGAGAAACTCAAGTCTAACTCTAGTAATTTTTGAACATGTGATGTTCAATTTCGATATATTTTGTCTTGGGTTCATCGGGACGAGAAACTCGGTCTAACTTTGTCAATCTTTGAACATGTGATGTTGAATTACGATATATTTCGTCTCAGTTCATCTAGACGAGGAACTCAGGTCTAACTTTGTCAATCTTTGAACAGGTGATGTTGAATTCTCGATATATTTTCGTCTCTAGTTCATCCGGACGAAACTCAATTTAACTCTTGTAATCTTTGAACCGTGATGTTCAATTGGATATTTTTTCATCTCGTTTATCCGGACGAGGAACTCAGTGTCAGTAATCTTGAACCTGTGATGTTTAATTCGATATATTTCATCTCCATTCATTAGAATGAGAAACTATGGTCTAACATCTCTAGTAATCCTGAAACCCGAGTTTGTAAATCCCGATACTTTTACATAGTCGATCATCTGTGTCACATTGTATATATATATATATATTTTTTTTGGGACAATGTCGATTGTTCGGGTGTTATAAAACGAAACACCACTTTTTAAAACATGGAGAACCATTCAATGGATTTTATTTTCCGCGTCTTTAGGGTTTGACCAAACGGAATTAGGGCGTACACAAAAGACAAAATATGTTGAAAATACTTATATTTTGACTACCGGTTATAGGCTCAACCAAATTAGAAAAATAGAGGATTTTTTCAAAATCTCATTTTGGGGCAACTCTATATTCGGTAGTTATATGTGTTGGATATTTTCGGTTAATGAATTTGAAAACTTATTCGGTTTTCGGAAATTTTCACAAAAACGTGTCTGTTCCCATAGGGTTTCTTCAAGAGACACCATTGGTTGGATATTTGCAAAGAGATCCGGGATAATCGGAAAGTCATGATAACTCTCTTCCATCTTACCGATTTTAGGCTCAACCAAAATTAAAAAAAAAAAAAAGGATTTTTGCAAAATCGATTTTGGGACTACTCTATATTCGGTAGTTATATGAACTATCTTGACCCCGATTATGGTAGGATATTTGCAAAGAGAGTCAACTGTTTAATAAGTCATACAAACTACATTTACTCCCGATTGTTGATTACCTACCGATTGTACATAGTTATCTAGATTGTAAAGGGTAGTTTGGCCATTAAAAAAATTCCCCAATAATAACCTATCGATTGTGAAATAACCTACCGATTATGACCAATTTTGTCGTTTGTATTCGCCCCTAATTTTGTTGGGGTCGCCCCCTAGGTTTTATTTTTTACAAATGTCAAGAAACTAACAATGGATTTTATTTTTTACAAATGGCAAGAAACTAACAATCCGATCTTTTGGTACCAATCAGATTCACGTCCAAGGAAATAGTCGTCCAGCTTACCTATACTCTAACATTGTGAAGGATGGGCATGGGAACACACTATAAAAGCGAAGATGATAGAGAAACCCGAATCTAACCTAATTTTTCTTTCTCTCCGCCTCTTCTCAGTTCGCAGTGTTCCTTTTTCTCCCTAACCCTAAATCAAATCAGATTCTTCAATCTCTTGGCCGATCATAATCAACCACACCTTATTGTGAAGAATTATCACCGAGTCTTCAGTTTACAAAATCGACAACAAATCAACCAAATCTTAAGTATAATGCTCTTCAATCACCGAAATAACGATACCCTAGAGAAATAATCAACAACAAATCTGATTTTATAAATGGGTTTGTAGCTATTTTTCTCATACTTCTTATTATTTTTCTGATCCGAGAAGTTCATTATAGTCTTTTGGGTTTCAATGGATCTTAATGTAATATTCTGATTATTTATTTTGGTTGATTGAAACAGGAAGCTGAAGAGAGGATAGTCTTGAAGCCTAACTTGTTCAGATCCGAAGAGAGTTGAAGAGTCTCTAACAAACCTCCAATTTCTTACTCTTTTTATTATTTTTTCCCTCATTTTTTTCATCAAAATCTGAAGTAATGGGTATAAGGATTTGCGGTGATATGATTCATTAGATTATCCTTAAAAGTTTTTCTCAAAATCTATGCCACTAAATCAAGTTCAAATAACTACGATTGCCATTCAGGGTTCTTGTAATGATGGTGTGGTAGTGGTGATGAACTAAGAATAGTTTCTTTCAAATGAAAGATTTGAGGAAGTTACTTCAATTTTGGTTTTCTTTTGTTTTATCTTTATGGGTTTTAGTTTTCAATTGAAAATTTGGTTTTTCTGTTGATTGTAGGAAGGTTATTGGTCTAATTTTATGCTGTCTGGACTCGTTCATTAAGGAAATTGAGGTGTGGAAACAAGAGACTATTTTGAGCAAAAGACTAGAAGAATTTCCCTTTGAGTGTTCGAGAAAAATCCTGAAAGAACAGGAAAAGCGGTAAAAAATCTTATTGTATTCTTTACTTATGCTTCAGTAATGGTAGGGCTGATTTGTTGGGGTTGCATGATAATCTTGCAGGTTGTGGTTCTTTAGTCTTGGAACTTGTTGGTTTTAACTTGCTTACGAAATTTTGCTTATATTGTTTTAAGAAAGAAGTCGTGTTGTTTGTGTACTATGTAGAGTGCTCAATTTGGTCATATAGTAACGATAAATTTCCTTGCTCTGTAAAAACATTCTTGATTTACTCATGAATTGTTGCTGAATAAATTATATAAATTGTATGTTTTCATTGGATTTCTGAGTTATGGAGTTTTCTAATATTGCGATTGTTACCCTCTGACCTTAGTTGTTTTAATCATGTAATGTAATTTGAAATGTTGGTTAGCTCATTTCACTGTTTAAGTGGATCTGATAAAGATCCTCTTTCAGAAGTACCGTGTCTTGTAAATTAAATAAAACTAGTTAAACAGTCTAAGGTAGCTTTGGTAAAATGATACATATCTTTCGAGTGTTCTGATGCTTAAATTATTTTTGTAGTGTGTCCTAGAAGGCTACAATGGGACGGTGATGGATTTTGGATAGACTTGCACAGGGAAGACATTTACTCTTGGACTGCTCGGAGAGGAGAGGAAGATACTGCAACTCGTGGTATTGTGGTTCGAGCAATGAAGGATATATTAGCTGATATTCCTCCAAGCGGATTATGTGTCAATTTCTTAGTTGCAAGTTGTTTGCCTCAATTTTTCGGTGCTTGGTTTTAGTTTTACTTTCAGTTCCTGTTTGCTTTTTTGTTGGCTAATAATCACCCGTGGTGTTTGTGTATTTGGAGTTATATTCGATCCATCGCTGGATACAAGGCTTGTTGCAGATTGTTGCATTCATTTCATTTATTTGCCTCTGGGAACTGCAAGTATTGGTATTATTTAAGAGTTCTATGAAATACTTGTTACTAAAATGAAAATACTAGAAGTCATAGAACTGGTATGTTGTTAACAATGAATGTTATCATCTAGCAACCAATCTAAATCATAAAATTATCTTATTTGTAAATTTGTAAATGTATGTTTTCCCTTGCTAGTTCAATTTCATTAGATAACTTGATTTAGATTGAATTCTACAAATTGTGAATTCAGGGAAGTGGTGGAGTACCTCAAGCACCCAGGGAAGTTTTGCACGCCTTTAGAAGTTATCTAATGAATGTTATCATCTAGCAACCAATCTAAATCATAAAATTATCTTATTTGTAAATTTGTAAATGTATGTTTTCCTTGCTAGTTCAATTTCATTAGATAACTTGATTTAGATTGAATTCTACAAATTGTGAATTCAGGGAAGTGGTGGAGTACCTCAAGCACCTAGGGGAAGTTTGCACGCCTTAGAGGAAAGCTGCTCAAGGTATATTTAGATGCTTAAAGTTCTTATAGTGTAGAATTTTATATGATGTTGTAACTTATACTTAAGAGATGGTGGTGGTGTTGAGATGATACTTTCTAGCAACCCATTAACCGGACTAAATGATTATAGCTTGCAATATGTCATTCCATCCATTGTTTTCGTATAAAAGAACTAGAAGGCCTTTGTGATTACGTAACTCTGTCAAAGTAAATTTTAACATCAGTTGAAACATCTAATTGCAGTTCAAAAAGAGAGGTTTTTCTCGAATGGTGTAGATGTTCAAGGGTAGTAAATGTTTTTGATTTGAAGTCTTTATGTCTAAGCATGGAAGTTTTCTTTGCAGCCTGACAGTACAACACCTAGTGTGGGGATATGGGAAGCTTGGTCTCAGTAGGTTCAATAGCAGTACCATCCATGAACTATAATATTATTTCAGGAACCTCTATGGACTGCCCACAAGCTTCTGCAAATGTCACTATGATAAAAAGTCACCACCCTTCATGGAGTCCATCAGCTTAACATCTGCCATAATGACAACAAACTGATTTGTTTGGAGCAGGTAATGAGGAAGACAAGAGCAGATATAACTGATATTAACCGAAAAGAATGTTAGTGAAGTTATGTACTCCATTATGGCATGCAGCTGGTCCAAATGGATCAGTTAACTATACTTGGCAAAGAAGTAAGAATTTTCTCTACTTACATTTATGGTTATATCTTTGCCTCTAGCTCCTGTGCAATTATGTATGCTATTTGTGTCCTGTCTATCAATGGCCAGGAGATGTATTTTCTTTTATTTTGCTTGTCCGGTGATTATACTACATTGACGTATTTTCTTTCCCTTGCTCGAGCTGGCATAAGGGGAATTTACAACTCCCCTGTTGTTTTCTTTCATCTGTTGTTAGCTTCATTAAACTAACGTATTGGTATTATACTAAAGCCTGTAGATTTTAACATGTTGAAGGCATAATCTAACAAAGAAGGGTTTCATAAGGTAAAGTCAACCGTTTGTTACCAAGTGTATCACTGTCGGATTAGTGCAGTTCCCCTAAATACGGTTAGCATTCTCTTGAACTCTGATTTATTTGGTTAGTATTTCAACAGGATAACGCAACTATGTACTTCAACTAAGATTTTGTACCTGTTTCATTGTTATTGTTATTTGCATTTAGTGTGGTCTGTGTTAGTATGTATTTAACTTCTGCGTAATAGATTTATCCATGTCTACTTTAGAACTCATTCCATAAATAGTTGCAATGGTAGCATGCAATAAAGGAACATAAATTGGTTGTTTTTAATCCTTAAGTTTCTCAGTATAACATCTAAAAAACACTAACTCCAGCTCTTAAACTCCAAAAGTGAAGAAGCACAATTTTTTTTGTCAAAATTGTAATATATCAAGTTATTAACTAAACTTGCCGATTACCTTTGAACTGAGAAACATAACCATTTGTTTTCGCTGATCCACCATTGTAAACTTAATTTTACCCGAACTTTCTTTTTGTAGGCACTACAGTTATTTCAAAGAAATAATAATCAAAAGCATTGCGAGATTACTGAGACGAATTGTCCGTCTGCAGACTTGATTTGAGGTGTTAATCAAGATAATAGAGGAGAAGGCCGACACGATGTAAGTTTTATCTGCTACTCATTCATACTTTCGCATGACAATATTATGCTTGTTAGTCAGTTTTTTATTCAACTTTGGATTGCAAGTTGGTGATTCTGGAGGAGGCTTTGATAAGTCTGAGTATGGTTATGATCACTTCCACCATTTCCTGATGAACTTGTTCCTAATTATAACCTTCACAGCGATAGTATTAGTCAGGTGTATGGCTGCATACCTTCTGTACAAAGTCATGCTCCATGGAAGCAAAAATATCCACAAGAGTTGCCTCCTTATTGATGGTTCAGCAATTTTCCGCTGAAGGATTAGATTAGATATGCATAATATAGTAACAAGGAAGAGATCGGAAGTATGTTAATAATTTTCTTGGCCTAGCTATTTCGCAACCATTTTCGTAAAGAAGTTTAAAAACTAGTGTAGATTTATTTTTTATTTCACCAATATAATTATTTGTTTATATAATTGATTCTGAGCATCCTGTTTATTTTATTCTTCATCATTCTGAGCAATGCCATATGGTGTATGTGCACTGTCTAAATTATTGGGAGTTTCAATGGGATGAGCATTTCACTAATGGAAAGCATTCTTTTAAATATTGATAAGGTAGATCATTTGGAAATAACGATGCCCTCCACCGCCTGCGAGCAATCTGTGAACTACTTGGCTCAAGTAAGAATCTTTGTATCTTAACTTTGATCACTACTTTAGATGGTATAAGATGGTCAGTTTATGTGTTTTTAAGTAATGTATCCAATAGATTACTTCACTGATAGATTACTTCAGTGCGGTGTGATACTAATGTGGTGATGTGAACCTTCTATTGTTGGAGTGTTTGAGTAGAGTAGTAAGTTTTCCCGAGCAAAAAGACTCTGATATGCTGTAAATTGGCATCTAGATGAAAATTAGGCGGAGCCTAGATTAGGTGCTAGCTAGTTAGTGACTGGCATTCCTCTTAATTTCCAGTGATGACAAGTGTCCAAACCTGTACCAAGTCATTTCAGTTGCCAAAAACTGCTTGCTCCCAAGGCTCAAGCCCATACTAGGACAGTGTACAATTACTACTCTTAATAAAATTTACTGAACAATCTGTTTTCACATTCTTGAATGATTGAATCGGTCATCCTGTCAGTCATTAATTCTTGAATACCATTTTTCCTTCAGCTTGGGTTTACATACGAAGGAATGGGTGAGGCATACTGGAGGAGCTTTGTCGCAGCTCAGACTGTTATCTTTGAATTGTTTTGGGTTAAATTTCATAACGAATAAAACGATTCTGTTGTACTTGTGTTCGTAATGAATGTATGAAGCTTCTTTTGAAATGCATGAACTGCACTGCAGATTGAAAAATAAGAAATTGCAGGCCTGGGTCCCATGTTTAGTTTTAGTTGTATTACAGGAGTGTAAACTGGAATCCCAAGCCTATGAAAATGATCTGGGCTACCCATTTTATTTTAGTGTAACTGAAAGAATTGTCACGGTGATAACTGTGACAAGAATTGTGAAGTAAAAACAACACGTGTCATCATCTTAGTGTTGTTACAAATGAGAGTAACAGTTTAATCGTTATAAAATCCGTGACAAGAGGATGACAGGTGTCCTTTGAGTATTGTTACAAACAAATAGCAACGCTAATATATGTTACCTTTCCCGTGACAAAAAACACATGTCGTCGAAATAATCGTTGCAAGGATTCAGTAACGGTTATAGCCGTTGCTGAATTGTTGTAAATAGGGAGTTACACTTAAAACTGTTAATATAAATGTGACACGTGTCGTTATAAAAAAATTTGATTGTATCTGGCGATTGTCACAGATAAAAATGTTACAAAACGTCATCACAATTATTAATAACGGCCTATTTTTTATAGGCTATACCCGTTACAAATTTAATAAGTAACAGGTATAGCTCGTGACAAAATTTACCCTAAACCTAAGCTCCTGGGATGGGGTGGGGACGGGATTCAAGGTCCCCTCCCATACCCGCCCGTAGCTTTTATTATATTATAAGAGTTTTGACTTTTATGCAAGAATTTGTATCGAATTTATATATTTCTACAATTAGTTGAGCTTTCTTTCATTTATTATATTCTTAATCTTTCTTGTATATTCGTCACTTTCATTTCTTTGGTGTGATTAAATACATTCTCACGAAAGTTAAAATAGTGAAAATGATACAGATAATGAAATGATTAAGATGGACGAAGATATAATGAGAGAGGGAAAAGTAGAAAAACTAATAAGTCATCATTTAAAAATTATTTTTTTCACTTTAAGATGAGTTTATGAATTTAAAATTTTAGAATGCATTATTGTTATGTTATTATTTTTGTTTGAATCATATTTAATTTTTTAAATATAAACAAATTTATGTATTAACACCGTGTAACGGTAAATGGGAAACCCCCCCCATCTGGTACTCCTCGTATTCGCCACCCCAATTCATGTGGGTAACAAAGGCGGGTATGGGTATCTTTCATACGAACGGGCGATGGCGTTGGGATTTGACATACCCGCCCCATGACCATCCCTATGATGACTCGCATGATACAATTCCATCGACGGGTTCAAGAGCTCATAACGGTTGAGAATAAATGGGATCGGGAAAAATTAGATAACTATTTTAACCCGAAGTCGAAACAAAATCCAAGCTATCTCCCAAAAAACAAGAAGAAGACAAAATACAATGGTTACATCATAGCTCGGGACTTTTCTTTGCAAAGAACATTTATAACTACTTAGCAAATCAAGATCTAGAAAATGATAATTTGTTAAGAGATTTCCCATGGAAGAGAATATGGAAAATACAAGCAATTCCAAGAATTAAACTCTTTGTGTGGAATCTAGCGGGGAAAAGCTTTACCTACTTCTTCGTGACTTGGGGCACATAATCAGGAAATTGATCCAAACCGCAAATTATGCAACGAGCCAACGACCAAGTTCGGAAGGCGAGAATCACCTATTGATCTTGCCCTTTCGTCGAGCAATTTGGTTGATTCTCACTGGGAATATTAACTTCTTGATTAATATGGATCCGATTACATCATGGGTAAAATGGTGGCTTCTAAATACATACTTGGAATTTACGGTAGGAAAAATCTCCACCATTATATGGCATATCCTGGAAATACTGAGATGTTCGTGGTTTTTGAAAAGATAAACCCGGATCGATACAATCTGGGTTGCACGGACTACGCAATATTGTCCCGTGTCCGTCCGACGCATTCGGACTGACTGACGCTAAAATTTACCTTTGGGACGTTGCAATATTGGCCTCGTGTCCGTCAAGTGTCTGTCGTGTCATCACGTGTCGATGTCAGCGTCAAAAGCGCGTCCGTGCAACCCAGGATACAATTAATCAACTGAGATAAACCGATTTTCGCATTCCATACCCCAAAAAACAAAGAAAAGGGTCCTGGAAAACTATGGGTTAAAGATGACTAATTCCCGATGGTCGGACATCAATACATACTGGATAATATTCATAGACGCCTCTTTCAAGAAAGAAGACATGTCAATGGGATATGCCAATATTGTGTACTCGGTAGATCACCAGACATTTATGCACATTTCAGCAGGTTCGGAAACAGCTACATCGGCTCTTCATGCGGAAGAAAAATCTTTGCAACAAGCAGTTTGCTGGCTGAGAGACAACATCTTGTCTAGTGTCTCAATTGTAACTGATTGTAAAATTTGGCAGACATCATAAACAAAAACAACATAGATCCACCATGGTCGTGGAACCTACAAATATGAGTCTCACAAAAGGCCTAAACCAAAATTTACATTTTCTGATTTCTGTAAGGTAAAGGTGATGCATATCAATTAATAAATCCAACAACATTTTTACGTACGTTGTTTGTTGCTGTGGTATTATTTATGGAACTGCATGTAAATAGTTTGGTACTGACTAGTGAGTAAGTAATTAAAGCTAAACGGATGAGGCAAGATATACAGTGTCCCAAAAGAACTTCTTTTTAGCATGGTTGTCCCCCAATAGAGCTCTGATGAAAACAAACAATAAATAACAAAATTTTAAGAAAATGTTACTTTCGTACGAATGTGTAATTTTATCGTTGTCAATCTGGTGTGATTGAATTTTGAAACGTACCCTAACTTGATTGATTTAACCTAAAGGTTGAGGTCCATTATTTCTAATCAATTATTGAACCCATAACTCTTAGCCGAAGATATTTTGTTCAATGCACAAGCAACGTCAGTATGCACAATTTCAAATGGTGACTAGCTTTAATCCTAAATAAGACAACCATTTTAATGAGGCAACGTGAAAGAAACATGCGCTAATGATGGCATAGTCTATATACGCAACCCATAGATGCAGCAACCAGCAGCCTTAATACAGATGCTTCCCATGATTATGTGTATACGTCTCAATAAAAGAAAAATGTTAATGATGCTGTAATGCATGCCAAACACGTATATACCAACCACTGGGATAGAGTATGCAAGTCCTTAAGATTTTGGTTCAGTGAAGAAGAAAAGTCAAGGAAGGAAATCTATCTATAATGCATGCAATCCAAGATTATTAGAACGTAGCTGTTTATAATCAATTGAATATAATAAATCCTTATACCAAACCACTAATTTTCAACTAACTAAATTATTAGCAATAACACTGGAGTTAGAATGAGAGGTGCATATCAACAATTTGCACCTATTTCCCCAGAACAATGTACACCTACTATAACTTTAATCAATCTCTTCTACTCCCACTTTCATTAGAGATCTTTATCTCTCTCTATATTGTTTTCACCGCTCTCTATAACATTACTACAGAATCACTGTGCAGTTTTAACCTACAAACAAGATGGCTTCTTCTTCTTGTTCAGCAAATATAATTTTCTGTAGTATATTCCTTTGTTGCATTCTTGCTCAGGTAGTCCAAATAACTGCCATTAAGTTACCACCTAATGTTAGAGTTCCTGCTGTTCTTGTTTTCGGGGACTCCATTGTTGATCCAGGGAATAACAATCACTTAGTTTCGTTGGTTAAGGCTAATTTTTCACCTTATGGAAGAGATTTTATGGGTGGAACACCATCTGGAAGGTTTAGCAACGGCTTAATCCCAAGTGACTTGTTAGGTAATTAAACTTCACAAAATCATACTATTAATAAGATTTCATTCATGCATGACCATTCCAATACCCATTTTCACTTTTCATGGATTCTTTTCTAATTCTTATATATATTCACATATACTCAGCATGCATGTTTTAATGGTACGATTTCTTTCCTACAAAATTAAGTACCCTCCCATGTTTATACTTCATATATGTTCTGCACACACTTGCAGATAATATTTTGTTCATGATCAAAATTGTTTCTAGTTTTATCAATTCATTGAATATTCCATATACGTTGATGTGAAAATTTCTACATTTGCGCGCTCATGTGCTCAGCTCTGGGAAGCTCACCTTTTAGCTAGCAGCACACGTTAACATGTTCAGTTTTTTTGGCCAATATATAACTCTAGCCGGGGTTCTCAGTAGCATGAATGCTATTGCAACAATTTGGTAAGAGAAAAAGATGTTTCCAGGTTAATCTGACTAGAAGTAGGGTTTCCCTTTCAAATTACATTAAAGAAAAAGAATCACAACTCACAAGTAGATAGTAGTACCCTAGAATCTATTAAATCGATTGTGCATAGGTGCATGGGCCAAACTGCAGCTAATTAAGTAATGATAAAGATTCAAAACTTGCCCTTAGCCTTTTAGTGGTGTAGGGTATGTAACTGTGCAAGTACCTTTAGATTTTATCAGTATCAGTAAACTGCTGTTCTATTTTCAGTACATTGATTGTATCAAAAACTTGATCTTTTCTTGAGATATCTAAATTCGTATTCTTGCTGATCGTATACTTGTATGTTTTGAAAATGGATTATAGAGTTGAGGCCTCTATAAAGTTTCCGAGTACAAATCTACCGACATTAAGTTGGACAGTGACATATAATGCCACATGTGTGGTTTTGAATTCATAAGCATAATTTTCAAATTACTCAAATAATTTTCAAATTACAGTTAAAGCATTGGGAATTAAGGATCTTTTACCAGCTTATCTCGACCCGTCCTTGGGACCAAATGATCTCCTCACTGGCGTAAGCTTAGCATCCGGTGGAGCAGGATATGATCCCTTACTGCTAAAATAGTGGTATATGCATACGCAGCTTTCTGTATACAACTGTATTTTTCTTTTGCAATTTGTTATGGTGTTCAATCACCATACTAATAGTTGTTTTCATTTGTTTTATTAGTCGGTTATTGGGCTGGCGAAACAAATGGAGTTATTCAAAGAATACCTAGCTAAAGTCACAGCCATTGGAGGAGAAAGAAAACTAAGAGTATCATATCGGAGAGTGTGTACCTAGTTGTTGCAGGAAGTGATGACCTTGCTAATACGTATTTTACTTCACAATTAAGATCCAATTATGATGTCCCTGCCTATGCTGATCTTATGGTTCAAGGAGCCACCAATATCCTTCAGGTATTTTGATCATTTTTTTCCCACTTGTTTTCATTTAGTTTAATTTAGTTACCCAACCCTTTCTACCCAATACAACAAAAAAGTACACAAGTTATCCCTAACATGCAGATATGTGTAATGTACGTAGTACTGGTACCCTACCTAAAGCAGTCCAGATTTTACAATTGAAAAAGTTGAAAAACAAAAGCAAATTCCGTAACATTGAAACTGAAAGAGTTTATCGGTTTCAGGAACTGTACGATATGGGAGCGAGGAGATTTGCGGTGTTCAGCGCACCACCAATAGGATGCGTTCCATCACAGAGAACATTAGGAGGAGGGAAAGAGAGAAATTGTTGGAGACTTATAACCAAGCTGCTCAGATGTTCAACTCAAAGCTGTCTTCATCACTTCACAACCTTAATGCTAATAAATTTGTACATGGTAGGGCTGTGTATGTTGATATCTACAATCCTCTCCAAGAAGTTATCAACCGTCCTAGCCATTATGGTACGTACACACCGTCTTTTATTCCAGCTTTTCCTTGTTGCATTACGTATTTATTAGCAATGTGTTGATGACTTTCCGATTAGGTTTCGAGGAGGCGTCAAAGGATGTTGTGGAACAGGAAAGATAGAAACAGTGGTTCTGTGTAATGACTTAAACCCATTTACTTGTGATGATCCCTCCAAATATGTATTTTGGGACAGTTACCACCCTACGGAGAGAGCCTACCAATCACTTTTCGGCCCTATCATCAAGAAATACTTCAACGAGTTCTTTTGTGGTAGTGGCACCCACATGCTGATAAGCATCCGTAAGCTAAAATTTTACCCCAGCTGACCAGTATAAGATGCTCCATACTGCTCATTGTGTAACTCAAAAAATCCAGTTGTTCAGAAAACAAATCCCTGTCTCAAAAATTGGAAGATGCGTTCCCAATTTAATTTATTTCATAAGTTTGTTTGTGTGCTTAATTTTCATTTGCTTAATTGAACACTGCTAGTAACTAGACTACACAAACTCTTGATATTATTATGTGTTCCTCTGAAAGAAATCAACCGAAGAAGATAGGCTTTTCATAGCTGGTTTCGTATTCTTGTGCACCTAAGACAAAGATCCTCCAAATTTACTAAAATTTGACAAGAATCCGAATAAAACGCACGATAATTTGAGCATTTTCTCAATGACTTTCATTCCTGGCCTACTGGGACCAGGTTATGGTTGAAACGCTAATTTAAACGCAAACATTTTAAGAATTAATGCATCATCACCCTTTGAATGAGAGAAACTAGAGTTAGGGAGATGAGAAGCTTATAGGAGGAATTCCGAATGTAAAATAGATTTTGCAACATTTCAAGTAACCAGGGCAAGTGAAATAGGCCACCGATTACCCGTACATGTGAACCATTTCACGTTTGGTGATCTGGTCTGGGTCATTTATCGGCAATTGGTGTTCTTTAAACTCATGATTTGATTTGAGTTTTTTTTTATTTTGATACAGCAAGAGGGTAAAGGACACCCCCAACCAAACAAGAAAGGAAAACAAGACAACTAAGAACTCAACAAACAAAGACAAACCAATTCCTAACAAAGACTTTCACTGCTTTATCAGCAGCAAGGATTTCTTTGAACTCTAGAGTAAACTCGCCCTTCAACAATCTTCACATAGTTGGAGGAGGACCTATGCTGACGACAACTTTTCATACCAAGCCGTGGCCCTAATGGTCGAGCGTGCCATTGACACATGCCAACACGCTCATTGGTAACTTTCATTACCTAGCTGTGTCCCTAATGGCCGAGCGTGCCATTGGCACATGCCAACGCGCTCACTGGTAGCTTTCATTACCTAGCCATGGCCCTAATAGCCGTACGTGCCATTGGCACATGCCAAACACGCACGCTGGTAGCCTAACTTGCAAGCCGTGCAACCTAGGCCAACTTGGCCGTACGTGCAATTGGCACATGCCATAACCCTGGATGGTAGCCTAATTTGCAAGCCGTGCAACCTACCACCAAGGCATTCCGCACATGTCATTGGTACATGCGACATGGGCCATTGGAATCTTTGGCATGGCCACTTGAATTCAATGTGCAACCTACCACCAAGTCATTCCGCACATGCCATTGGCACATTACCCACGCGCCACTAGCATCTCTGGCATTGCCACTTGCGCTCAAGGTGAAACCCGCAACAAAGGCATTCCGCACATGCCACACGCTGCCACTTGCACTCAAGGTGCGACCAACACTCGAGACATCAACACAAATTGGGGGATGCTTTCCAGGGTCTTAGTTTGGTGGTCACAATATGCAGCGTACACTATGCTCACTTTAAGAAAGCATAAATAGGAATAAAGCGGTCAAATAAATGAGGAAATAATGGTGACAACGTTTTCACACATAAACACCATGCGGTTACCACCTCCTACATTATTTCACCCCTTACTCTCTTCTTTCATGAGGCCAGGGTACTTTTCAATCTCGACTTGTATAAATAGATCTTACCTTTTTCCATCAGACAACAAGTCTCGGTCAGGAGAAAAACACAATACTCTCAGAAAAGGCAACTTTGCAAGCTCTCCAAAAATCTTTCATCTCTTGCAAGATGCCGAAGCTTTCACTTTATGATACAAGTCGAGACACTACTCTCCCAGAATTATTCTGGTCTCAACACCTTTATTTGCTTCCCTCCCCAAATCAACCCTTCTCCTCCACTTTGTGACAGAAGCAAGTCTGGAACGACCATTTCTTGGTTTAGGACAGACTTGTACAGATTGATCTCTCGAATCAAGAAAGTGCTCATGTGCAGCATATTTGTTTAGGGTTTAAACCAGTTTCTCACTCACCTACCGTATTTACCAAAATCGGCAGAAACGATTTTTACCCATAAAAAACGGTATATATAAATCTCAGTACAGAGTTCTCTCGATGTGTGTTGGATGGAAAAATATGGCTCGGACTCAGTAATCCTCCTTATGGATATTAACAACTAATCTGTTTCAACTAGTTTGTTTCCATTTTTAAATCACCCTTCATAAATGATATCGCTCTTCCAACTAGTCTGTTTTAGAACCTGTTCATTATACTTCGATATCACTAGGTTTGTCTTAAATATGAACATCTATTGAAAAGTAACAAGGTATTTCCAACTGTCCTCATATGCTTATATTTTCATGTGAAAGAAACCCAACTGTATCTAATCCTCTGTAAGTAAGCATTCGTAAGTTAGTAACTAATCCAAAATTTGTAGGTACAATCAATGGGTTCTAGTAGGCGACCCAAGAAGGGGAACGATGATGGGAATATGAGTGAGGATGATGGGAATCTGAGTGAGAATGATGGGAATTTGAAGGTCGTCGAAGGAAGACCGATGTATTTTGAGTCGGAATCTGCAGGTCCTGCAGAGGACAGGTATATATGACATACTAACAAGGCAGTTTTATTGCGCTTAGATAATATTTTTTAATATTATAGTTTTGAGAACTTATCTAATAATTATTAGTAACTTGTTCAATGTTTTTTTAAACTTTATATTGTGTTTCACAGTAGTTTTGTCTACCCTTCAAAGTACAGGGGACGAACCAGCAAGGCAAGCACATACTCCAGCTTAGGTTCACTATCAGACTTGTGGAGTGTGTTGTCTGACGAAGAGATGGCCCTGTTCAAGACAACTACAATAGGGCACTTAACATACATTCCACGAGATCAAAGTTGGTCTAAGGCCATATTTTGTTTTCTGATGAGTCGGAAGATCAAAGTCGAACCTGGAGAATATTTGAATGATGAGATACTTTTTAGAGTTAAGGATACAAAATTATGGTTTGGAAAAGCGGAATTTTCTCTGATATACGGACTTAGATTTCGAGATTTGAGGGATGGACATTCCGATTTTGACTCTCCACTGAAGATGTAAATGCTAAATCATAAGTATTTTTTAGCTAATAACAGAATCACCGGAGGGCACTTGTATGACTTTTTTTTTTTTGCAATACAGTCTCAAAGGTTGTTGGAGAAACCAGTAACGCCATTAAAAAAGTATCGCATAAAATGTTGCAGCGTCGCATGATATGTGAAGGGAGTGAAACGGTTCAGTGTGAATGTAATGATAGGGTGAAGGTGGCATTAGTCTATGTGGTACACATGTTCTTGTTGGGGCACCAAAACATCCATGGGATAGAAGAAGATCTTTGGGACTTGGTGGACAACCTTTCAGAGTTCAAAAAGTACCCATGGGACGAAAGGGTGTACGAGGCCACTCTACAAAAATGTAAAAATGCATTTAAATCTTCTATCAAGCCAAAAGGAATGTCACAAGTATTGGTGGTAATATGAATTGATTTCTGTTTCAAAAATTCATATGTTTAGGAATTATGTTTTTTGCATATCCAATAACTACTGATTGTGTTTCTAATATTTTTTGTTTGTATTTTAGGTTTGGTTCCTTATGATGTTCCCAGGTGTGCTTGGAGATATGGGAAAAAATATTAGTATTGAAGGGTGGCGCCCTCATATTATAGACGCGTTGTGCACGGAAAAAGTTAAGCATCGTCAGCTATTTTGTTCGGTGATTCGTTCGGACGTGACTGCATCAATGATGCAGTATCACAATGATCTAGAACTGTTAGTAATTCTGGGGGTATCCAAGGGACCCCTCAGTTATCAACATTTGGAGGATCTCGAGACCGAAATTAAGTTAGGAAAGCAATGGTAGACTAAAGATGAGGTTGTTGAGGGAGATTTGGAGGCGAAGAGCGAATAAAAAGGAGGACATGCTTAGAATCCTTTAGTAGCTCAATTAGTTGGTGTGGTGGATGACTTAAAGTGTAAAATGGAAGAGAGTGAAATTCGGGAAAATCTGCAAAATGAAATGATGGCGAAAATAATGGCGATGCTCAAAACGCAAGGGGAATTTCTCCTGTCGAGGATACCTAATGTGTGTAGATTTGATATGATTTCAGAAATCATATTAATTTTTTATGAAAATTGACGAACCCGCATAGATCTAACTGTTTAAAAACCATTTCCAAACTTCATGTTAACAGGGTCCTGCACAGGAATTGGTGGCTAATCCCCGTAACACAGAACATGAACATTATGAGACTTTTGATAACTATTGTAATCGATTCCCCGACCGAGATGATGAAAAACATTTTATTAATGATTTTGGTGGTGAATCACTAGCTGATTTTTGTGAAGCTAATACTGGTGTAGAATCTGTATTTGGGAACATCGAGGCAGAAACAATAAGCACAGATAGCCCAGAAGTTTCACCGGTAAGTATTTCTTGCATCCTTTTTGTGGGACAAATATAATCCTTTGGTCATTTGGGTATGGGAGTATGGTATGGATTGTTAATCCTAGTGTATTTTTGTACAACCTGTTTGTCTCTAATTAAAATTCCATTTCAATGTCTCCGGCCCTGTGTATATGTAGGCCAATATTTTTAACTAAATAAAGAGTAATAAAAATAGTCAACGGGAGGAATAAATAATAAGCACAGATAGCCCAGAATTTTCACTGGTAAGTATTTCTTGCATCCTTTTTGTGGGACAAATATAATCCTCTAGTCATTTGGGTATGGGAGTATGGTATGGCTTGTTAATCCTGGTGTATTTTTCTACAACCTGTTTGTCTCTAATAAAATTCCGTTCAATGTCTCCAGGCCTCTGTATATGTAGGCCAATGTGTTTAATGAAATCAAGAGTAATAAAAATAATAAACATCGGGACAATGAGAATATTTCTAAAGTTGTGAGAAAAAAGAAGTCAGGGCCTCAGGTGAAGTCACAATTTATTACTTGCGGAGAGACTACTCCTAAAATACCTGCTGTTGGGGTAGTGAAGAAGAGATTTGATATCACCGCTGCTACTGTTGCCGCTGATGAGTCAAATCCTAGGAAGGTTAGGAGTATGGTGGAGTTGTGCAGAGATGACGTCGATGCGGAGAATGGTAAGAGAAAGGCTTCCGTGAATTTGGACAATGGGTGTAGCACTTCAACAATTGGTGCAACCGATATTCAAGGTCTCGATGTGAGAGGTGCGAAGAAACTCAAAGCTCCGGTGAATTATTTCAATAACTTCCAATCTGATCGCTTGAGGGTAACACCGGCTGAAATAACCGGTGTGAATAATTTCATAGACCAAGGGTGAGTGTCCCTGGTATATCCTTATCCTTTATATTATTGGGTGTACTTGTTTATTTAGAAAGTAACTCTAGAGTATCGTGTTTTATTGTTTGGTATAGGGATGACGGTGCAAACGGATCCTTATTAGGTTGTGAGGATTTTAAGAAATTACTTAAGGCTAAGGAGCCTCTAGGGACGGATGTAAGTTAATTTGATTTAAACTTCAATATTAATATAAGTATTGTGAGATGGTTCAATTTATGTGTTTTGGATTGTCATGCAGCATATCAACGTCATGTTGCACCTCATGCACGAGTCAACCCTGAGCGTAGATGGCGATTGGACAACAATTGACAGTTACTTTGAAGTATGTTATGTGCCAAAAGAACACAACTCGGGTTGTAGATTATTTGTAATTTTAATGGTAAAGAATTTTTGTAACTGTTGTTGTAACTGGTAACTAACCTTCGATTTTTTTTCTTATCCTCTTATGAAGGGGGGAAAGAAGAGGACAAAGGATGTGGTAGAATATATGAATGGGATTAGGCCGAAATGCGGGGGTAAGACTTAGGAAACCGTCTATATGGTATATGGTGTGGTGCATCTTTTAGAAAAACACCACTGGGTCGCTATAAGTATCGACATAGCTGAGCAGTTAATTATTATTTATGATTCCATTAGACCGAAACAGAATGTTGGTAAAGATGTGGTCCATGTAGATATCAGGATGATGGCGGACTATTTGGAGGCTAACTGGTACGACGGGTCTTGGAGATTCGAGTTCGTATCAGATTTCCCTCAACAATACGATTGGTAACTAATCTTTACTAGTGCAATTAATGCACAATTACTTGAGTATAATTACCTGTTTCCCTGAGTTGCACATTGCTTAGTTGTCTGATAGCCAAAACTGGTTGATTGATGCTCTGCCTTGATTAATTGCCATGAATGCTTGCTGAACCAGTGATTCACATAGCATTATAAACCCTTCAAAAACTGGTATTTTAGTCTGTGTCACTGTGGTAATTGAGTAAAATCATTTCTTTGATGAAATCGTTATCACAACCCATCAATCTCTGCAGGATAGTGTGTTTTTGTGCATGAAAAGTCTATTTTCTGTGCATAATCTATCTATATATCCATTTAATTAAATCCTTCTTCCCAGAATTATGGACTAAAGCTTGCTTGGTTAGTATAAAATCTTGGCCTACCTGAGCACTGTTTCAATGTGGTCCTATCGATATATGCATGATATTGTGTTTGTAAAACCAACTTTTGTGAGAATACCCAATCTAGGACTATAATTGTGTGCCTCCCAAGTCCTCTTGGACTATTTTGCAGCTAAATATAATACCTTTGATAAGACGCAATTGGAGTTTACTCATGTCTCTCCATCCATCCCTGAGCATGTCCAGTTTGAGTTAGACCTTGTGCATGATGCACCCCAGAAACTGATAGATTATGTGCTCAAAAGTGTATCTTTTGAATCCATGTTTAGGGGTAGCTCAGTTATATCCACAGTCTTTCTTACCCTATCATGGTATCTATGTTTGAGACTGTTGTTGTTTCTGCGTCCCGTCTTTTGGGTTGATCCTAAACTCATTAGATTGTTGGAATATGGTGAATCATCACTGTATTAATTGTTTGATAAAAATCGTGTTATGATGCAAGTAAAATATATAATCATTTACGTTTCTGATGCAATCTGTCTCTATTTATGCATACAACAGACACTCATGCGGGGTTTATTCCTTGAAGATCATCGAGCATCTCATCAGGGGAACTGATTATAAAATGATATATGATAAAAAAAATACCCCAGTATCGTCGGGAGATGACTGTGCAGTTCCACATGAAAGAGTTCTTCTGCTGAAGTAAAATGTTTATCAGTTTGTATAGGCATCTTTGACCTGAACACGGGTGGATATAACTCATTGGTATTTTGGATGTGTAAATAATATTATGGAAATGAATACGAGGGTGGGCTCGCTTGTGGTGATTGTTTTTATTAAAGCAACCACACCTACTGTGAAAACTTCGGTTCTGTGTTATAATGTGAAATGTGCGGAGATTAATATGTGGTCTTTTGAAGGTCTAGTTAATAATGTCTCTTATACTACTGTCTCTTCATGACGAGATGTTCTCTTCTCGTTCAAAATATGTGGCCTTTTTAAGGTCTAGTTAATATTGTCTCTGATCTGTTCATTGCAGGTACTAGAGATTAGAATTATCTGTGGAAAGTAGCATTAATTACCACATAATTAAAGTGAAACTTTTTGTTTGGAAATGTATGAAAGATATTATTCCTACTAGAGATAAATTGTCTAGATACAAACCAGAGATAGAGGTGCATTGTAGTCTGTGTAATTATACTGCACAAACTAGTGAGCATGTGTTTTTGGATTGTCCTTGTACTAGATCAATTTGTCTTGCAGTTAATATTAATGTGGGTAATATAATATCTCAGCAAGATTCATTTAGGAATTGGGTGATTTCTTAGTTTTCTGCAGGTATCAATATAACTTTTGTCTCTGGTATTGATAGGCAGATATAAACAAATTTCTTATGGTTGCATCTTGGACTATATGGAAGCACAAATGTTCTAAATTTTTTCATAACATAAAGCCTAAGTTATTTAGCATTTTACAATTCACTTTCATTGGTTCTAATTGTTTGTATTGTTTTAGATGGTGAAGTGTATTATAAAGCTAATGATCAGTACTACTATGAAATGGAACAATGATAATAATGTTCAAGTTGTATATGAACTACACGAATTCATAATGTTGTTCATGCAGATAAATAATTAAGCTTGTTCAATTTTACATAACACTAAGCACCAATTTTGGTGAAAACGAGATCACCCAATAATTGTCTTTTATTTTTTTAGAATCACCAAATCAAAAAATAAATACCCAAAATAAAATGTTTAACAGTGTGGCCTCAAGATACCCAAAATAAATACCCTAAGATTGACGAGTGGTTCTCTGTCGGTCGCTCATCTTCAACTTTTTTCCTTATCAGTGTGTCCTTTGTCCTAGGAAAGCCGCCTAATCTTCTTTAATGGTGGTGGGTTGATATCGGGTACCTGCAGCGGTTCGGTAATGCCGGGCGATTGGTAAATAATGCCAGCATACGATGCCATGTACGTCCCGACAGTGAAATACTCGTGAACAAATCTGAGAACCCATGAGAACAGTATTAGTACATAATATGTAACATAATACAAAATGCACATGAATGATGACTTACTTTTCATAGTTTGGTGCTCTATGTTGAGCAATAACTGCCACAACATGCACATAAGGTACACCTGATATCTTCCATTTTCCGCATTCCCACATTTTCAGTAACAAATGAACATTCCTACTTGGCTTGTCCAAAATATTCGTCACCAAAGTGTTGTTGTCGCTGCGCCGCCAAATTGTATGTGATGATACATGATACAAGTCTTTAAGAAAGATTTGGTCCCATAATTTTGTACTTGCTCTCGAAGCGATACTTTTATCCTTCCACAGACTTCCATTCCTTTGCCTTGTCAAAAACAGCTGAATAAGCTTAGCTTCAAAACCCATTACAAACTGGCATATGGGAAAACACTTGAGCTGAGTTATCCACAGATCAAACGCCATGCTGAAGATGTTTTCCATTTGCGAACAACATGCAGAAGGCTCATACGAGTGCCTATCACAACTTGATTGCCCACACACTTAAACCCAACGCCTTTCAAGCTTTGGCAATTTTACTATATTGCTTTGGTGGTCAACAAGGTTGTAACACTTTGCTGCGCGTAATGCTTTTTTCCGAGATTCTGGTTCATCAAACCCAGTACAGATATCCTGATAAAACTTACGAGAACATAGTTTATGAAAATGTTTAACATCCTGGAAGTTATGGTCAACAACAATATCGATGCCTATAAGGACAACATTCGAGCATATTAGACGCATCAAAAACATATACATAACTGATAGATATGAGATTCCAATGTCTCACCATTTGAGAAGTCGTGAAAAAATGTAATTGCCCTTTTGGTGTTCTCAAGGAGCAGAGCGATGATAGACATAAATTTGTCCCATTCTTTCATTCTTCCCTCCCTGCAGATGTAAATTGCAATATGATACATGCTATTGTTACCATCCACAGAGGTAGCAGAGAAAACTGTTCCACCATACATACTGTTTAGAAGGGGCCATGATAATGCTATAATTGGTCTGCATCCATCATTAAACCCATCAATAGATGCCCTATACGCAATACATAAGCCTTCAAACTCTTTAGTCTCTGGGTGGATGGTCCAACTAGCAATGCTTCAAGGGTTCGTTTCAATAATCTTCCAGCACATCTCAGGTATTAAACTGAGTTCAAATAATTGAAAAAAGGAATCATATCAACAACATACACATTACCAAGTAGAAAAATATTTGTACCCCTAATATTCTACCCAAATAAATGGGCTAACCTAGGCCTCCAAAGCTCCTACTAGTAGCAAAGGAGGGTTCGTTGGGCCTAAGGTGCTTCCCTTGTTTCCCCAAGTAGTGCTAACTAGGCCTAACAAACACTTTGCATGGAAGCCCATGTGCATAGGTTCAAATCAAGCAACTAGGAAGCCCCCTCACATGTGCCACATCATCGGGCCATGTCAGCTGCCACATCAGCACTAGACTGACATATCATCGCACTAGCCTAACACGTCATCGCGCAACATAACCATCGACAGCCACGACAGCTATCACGTCAGCACTGGCCTGACACGTCATCGCGCCACGTCACCATCGACTACCACGTTAGCTGCCACGTCAGCAATGGTTTCCACGTCAGCGATGCTCGCCACGTCAGCAGTGATGTCCACGTCAAACTTTCGTTAGAGGTTAGCGACGTTAGTAACGGCGTCGGCATATATCCGTTAACTCGTAACGGCGTCGGCATATACCCGGTATATTCCGTTAACTCGTAACGGCTTCAGCATCTACGGTTAATATTTAACGCCGTCAGTAACGGCAGCAGCGGGATGATCGGCGGAAACTGACCGGAGGTCAGAGCCGGCGGCCAACTAATCGGCGATTAGTCGCGTGTTAATCGTATCTGCCGATAAATCGGCGATTTATCTCGGCGATTCTTCTCCCTCCCTGATTCAGTGTTGCGCGATACATTTTAATTCTGTAGTCCTCGGATCATTCTACCCCATTCTATTTGCCTAACGGATTTCTACGCCCCACTGTGGGCTTAGATGAATTATTCCTCTTGGGCTTAGCATAAACACATTCCATAACCCAAATAAAAATCTTCTAGAGTATTCCAAAGGGTATACAGGGAAAGTAATTTAACTTATGCATGGGAGGCATGCAAGGAATTTATGCCAGGGCGTCATGCATGGAATTTATCACAGAGGCATGCAGGGGAATTATGACAGGAGCAGTTACTATAGCAGGCATGCAGGGACAGTTACTGCAATTAATGTCTGCATCTATAACGGAAAATCTGTAACATATAAATGGAGAGTTTTACAACCAAAAAGGTAAGCAATCTTCATACCAAAAATACCTGTGAGTAAATCCTATTCTGACTTTATCATCGTAGGGTTTTTTGAAGGTACCCCCCATCTTTCTCTTTTCTCCAGAAATCAATTAAAGATTGAAGCAGCGATCGATTCCCAACAAAAGCATCACAAAAATTCTGTGTTTGGGGTAGATGCAATTTTACCTTACAAACAAAAAGCTTAACACACACCATACATAAAAGGCTTTAGATTTACCTGAAGCTGTTTATATAAGATCCATATGTCTGTACAAGGCAGTCATGGAGTGCTTTGCGTGCTTTTGCTGTAGAGATTTTAACTTTATACTGCTTGAAGATTTTTTTCCTAATGCTTTTGGTATTACACTTTATCCCACTTGTAATGTATCTCGTAACTATTTCCCTCAACATTTCTTCCCCAATGTGGATTTTTTTCATTTTTACCCTATCGGTTTCATCATCACTAGGATCACTAAAAGACCAATCAAATTCCATACTAGAATAACCACTCTGAATATCGTCATCGATATCACAGTGGTCCTCGTCAATTCTGCTTGTGGGCTTCTCCTTTTCCTTCCCTTTGGCCATGTCACTGCAAAGAAAAGAAAACAGATTAAAGGGGCACACCACATCCAGTTGTTGAGAATTGGGGCATGAGAATCTTTGATTCTCTTCCAAGATGTTGGGGACCAAGGGAAAAAAATAAAAAAATAAAAGCAGTTTTTGGAAGATGCAGAACAAAACAAACAACTACTTTCTTGAGAAAAAAACAAAGAAAAAAAAACAAGTACAATAAAAAAGTTCAACACCCCCTATGTGCTACAGGAATATCGATGGATTAAATTGGTCCTCCATTTCGTAGTATTTCTAAAATACAACTCACTAAGTAAAGTCAAAAAATCACCTTTAATTGATTTTAGTGTTTTAAAGACACAACACTGAAAAATCAAGAGATCGGACCAAAAAATATAGACGACAACCAGATGTTGGGTTTAAGGTTGTTTGCTACAATGAACTCGCCGGTGTTTTGAGAATTAAATTAAAATGGGCCCCACTTTTACATCATCCAGTAGACCACTTAACAAACAAAGTCAATAATTCATTTTTTGTTTCTTTTGAAAAAAATAAAATTGGTGCTGGTATTTAGACACATCACACTGAATCATGAGATCCAACAAAAAGAAAACACATCTTCAATCATTTAATCATGGGATCATCATTCCAAAAAACCAAAATAATAAATACTACATCTAGATCTGAATACTTCTTTCCATCATCACCAACTACTAACTGATGACGATCAATGCAATAACCTGTAGCATACCACCTTAAACCCAACATCTAGAACTGAATCTAGTAAATGCATACCACCTTAAATCATTCATACTCAACAACTTGGTAGATAAGAGAATATAAAAGTGCAACAAAATGCAGAATTGAATCTGAATGCACTTACGAGTTTGTTGTTTTCCTCTTCGTCATTAATGCTTAAATTTTTTTTAATGCACTCTATAGATATGCAACAATGGAGCAGAAAAGAAAGAAACCTCTCTCTATCCTCTTGTTCAACACAGTGAGATGAAATCAGGGGAAGCTAAAGTAAAATGAGAGTAGTAATTGCTTCATATCTACCCACCCGCCACATTTAATATCACCCATTTGTATATCGTTCATCCTCAACCACTTATTACACATGCTTACATCTGGTCTAACAGTACGATTCTTGACCAGCCAGCTCGGTTTGACCGGTCAATTTTACTTTTTCAATTACTTACATTGATCAAAAAATAATATACCACTTTCCACCACGAACACTTTGTTTGATATTTCTACTACCGTAACCATATCTTTGAAATGGATACTTTGTTTGATCTTTATACTACCGTATCTTTGAGTAAATGAACATTACCGATTTACCCTTCAATTGCCTTGGGCCAAAATAATAATAATGGACATTTCTCTTTTATGCATCATGTGGTTCATGTCACCACATGAAGACTAATGAGAAATTTTGTGGCCACTTCTATTCACTGTAGTGTATATTGCATTCAAAGAGTATTTTGTTCATAGAATCTACATCTGTATTGTATTGAACTTCACTGATCCACCAAAAGAGTAACAAAGAATTGTATCATGAACATGAACCCTAATTATCCCTCTATCCAAAATTCAATTTGACCTACAAATTTCCATAAGCAAGCATTCAGCATCAACTGCAACAATTTACTCCGCCATCTTATTAACAAACAAACATGTAAACAACGAGTGTAAGAAAATACGGGCATGATCCAGATTAAGCCAAGTATAATACATCAACTTTCAAGCTTGCAGCATGATGGTGCCAATATCCAGCAAATTTATTAAACAAAACAGAATAACCATTTACACTGATATCTTGAAAGACGAAGACGGCCGAGGTATGATAAATTTCTTACAAAAATATGGACCTCGGCTATCTTTTCCTTGAAGTCATAAATGTACATGATCATGTACCACAACCTCCATTCAGCTTTAATTTGATTCCAACCCACTGCAGATCACTTCCCACCAGCATAATACCTCGCAAGTATAAACAGAAGGTCAAAACCCACAAATTCAAACTTAATAGTACAAGTATAACCAAGTGAAGTACTTACCAGGTTACCAGGTCAGCTGACCTTATGTGAAGTCTCATGTGCATTCACATATAACAGAACAAAAACCACACGTGTATATACAGGAAAATGATGAACTTAAAGTAAAAATTGATTCATGAGACGGTTTGTGTTAACATATATAGAAAACAAGTTACATCAGGAAAAAAAAGTTGCTTCGGGTAAAGATCTTCTAAAGCAAAAGTGCAACATAGTATGTGTATCAGCCAGCATATGTAGAAAGGTTAACGACAGAAACATCCTCTCAGAAAGGAGATAATGAGCTTCAACTAGGCTTTGTGAATCACCAATAGAACTGATGTCATCTTGCTAAGTGAGAATCATTCAAGATAAAAACTAGACATACAAAACTTCCTAACTTTAGTTCAGTTGAACTTACAAAACTTCCTAACAAGTTCTTCTTGATCAACAAACACTATTTTTACTCTTTCATTACTTCCATATATCCATTCCATAGGATTTAAATATGTCCAACATACTTCCATGCTCACCCACCTTTGACTTCAATGCAGAAAATTCTGATTTCAGTTTGATAAGTAGAGTTCTTGACACTTTATGTTCATTATGTAATCATAAATGTGAGATTGAGATTCCTCCGGTAAAGTGAAGCTCCTTTCTAATAACAAGGGGATAAAGTGGTCTGAGTTGGTGAGACTTGATAATGACGACAAAGTGGGTATACAGGGTTATCCCGGGTATAGAAAACACTTGCGTCATCAAGGCTGATGCAAGTAAAAAACATGTCAGGTTCAAATATAGATGGAAAGCAATAATTCTTATCCACACTAAAAATAAGAGAAGTTCATCAATATTATACATTGTTGTCTTGTATCCAAATATAGCGCCCCTGTCGAAAGATCCTGATACATGTTTGCTTGATTGAGTAAACACCCACCTATTCAATTTCCTGCATTTGCAATCCAAGCATTAATATAACCCAATAAACCAAACACTGATTTATTTAAACTTTTAACATACATAACAAAACTTCAAATTAAACATAGATAAATGAAATATCTTTCTAACTCATGGGCCGTTTCACAAAAATAAAGATCAAAATGACCATTGAGGCTTAGTCTACAAATTATACCTAACATACAATTGAAACCAAATTCACCTTGTCAGGGTGATTTAGAATCGGAAATCATTCCATGTAATCATCAATTATCATAAGCATCATCAATTCAATCAGAAATTGAATGAATATTTACAAAACTTAAAAGCCTAACCAGAAATGAATGGATATTCCCAAAAACATAACAATCAAAATGACCAATTGATATTTAGTCTACAAATAAGCATAATGTTTCTATCATCTAAAAAAAAATATTAGGGTCAGGGTGATTTACAATCAGAAATCAATCCACAAAATCAACAATTACCATACGCATCATCAAATCAATTCAGAAATTGAATGAATATTCACAAAAGTTAAAACCGAAACCAGAAATGAATGGAATCAACATGCTACTATAAATCATATAATTACCTTGCAAAATCAATGATCTATTAGATTAAACTCCAAAGTAACGCAATACCTGCACAAGCAGCTGCGATAGCAGCTAACTACAGGTGAAATATCTTTGTGCTTCTTGTCTTAATTTTGTTTTGTTTATCTGATTGAACGCGACGGTTGTTGTTGCTGAATGCTCATATCATATCCAAAATTATGCGTGGTTATATCTTATTGAATGTTGCCTCTTAGGGAAATTGCATTAAAATTATGAATTCATATGCTCAATTAGTTTGAGTCTATGGTTCTCGTTGTTTTCAATTGAATTTCGAACTTCCGAAATGGGTCTCAAAATCCATCATTATACAACCATTTGGGTAGATGTAGATCCAAAAGGTGTTCCTTACTTCTAGTGTTTTATACAAGAAGATTCCTGTGTGTTGGAACTAGCACTTTAAGCATTATTACTTGGACCTAAACATGATACTTGATAAGAGCATATTTCACATATATTTGGTGTTAAATCCATGCTAGTAATTGTTGATTTTCTTGCAAATTATTGTATATTACGCTTGTTTTCCCTTATTTGTGTTTTACTAGGGGAATCATCCAAAAAGAAGTGAATTTGCGCTTAATTGTGCAATAAAAGAAGCTAGATACAAGTGAAGAAGGGCCAAAGACCAAGCCTGTCTACTTATCGGTAGGGAAAATGAATCGGGAGTTGTTGCTTTTGGTCAAAGAAATGAAGTCCAAGATTGGAATGAATTGATTTGGAGTGGGACCCGCTGTCATGTGCATGAGACAAAAAGAATAAATGAAATGGCTGATTTATTTTTTGGCATGCAAGTGATGATTATTTTGTCAACAAAAGGACAATTCAAAAGGACACGAGGGACCCATCTGATTTTGGTTTCAAGTTTCAACGTGTGGAAATAAAAGAAAAGGAAAGGACAATACTACTTTCACGCGCCACCAAAGTTGCATGCAGTAAAGGAGGAAAATAAGAAAAGAAGTTGGAAATGTTGAATTAAAGAGGGGAATCATCATAAATTGCGGTTTTGGTAGGTGGGGATTTTTGTGTATAAATAGGGGTGAGAATTGTAACGAAGGTGTTATGCCCAGATAACCTTTTCTTTCCTTCTTCTTCTTTCACTTCTTCTTTTATCATTTTTATTTTGGGTACGAGAGAGAAAAGATGAGAGAGGAGAGATTTTATATTCTATTTGAGGGTTTACCCCTTTAGGGGGGAAACCTAGTTTTCTTCTTCTAATTCTTATTTCATATATTTTTCATGGGTTTTAGTAAATCCATGTGTATCTAAATTTACTGATTGAGGATGATTTCAAGGTCCTGAATAATGGAATTCTAATTCTTTTTACGAGTTTATCTTAAGTTAATTTTTCTTATCGATTGTCTCTATTATTTTTAGTGTCTAAGGTTGCTATTGGGTTATTCAATTGTCCATTTGAATTAATCTGATATTAATTCTTGTACTAGTATTGGGGTTGGTGATACGTGTAATAGTCACTCAATTCCATACACAAGTAGTACATCGCAAAAGCTGACAGAGGGATTCTGCTAAGCAATTGTGTATAGAGATGACACTAGTAAGCAGACCGAGCTTATTCGTATGATGCTAGGATTAACCTAATTCACAAAACATAATGTATTCGTTTGGGTTACACCTTGAGAGCTTATTCATGGTGGCTCATATGGATAGAATCTGGTAGTCGAGCGCTTCCGTATCCAGTGGCAACAGGAATTCCGGGGATAACAGAGTTTATTGCTATTCTATGGTTGGTGATAATAAAAATTCTACAAGAGGTAAACAAGTACTTTTATTAAGTTTCTTTTCAGTGGCGGCGAATGATTCCTTGATCATCCATTCTTTCTTGTTATCTTTTTCATTTAATTTCATCAAACTAATCCCCCCTTTGTTATTTATTCTTGCTGATCAAATAACCTATCAATTACACAACTCTCTGTGGGAACGACGATCTCTTACTACCGCTATATTACCAGTTAATTAGTGGGAAATATTTTTAATTAATTTGTTGCGTAAACGATGCACACCAATACTAATAACCCAACCGTATGCTGAAAACAGAACATGCACCTGTTCTGTCCTTGTATGTCATTCAAACTATGTACCTTTTCATGCATACCATTTTTTGTTTACATCTTTTAACTAATAGCCTCCACATTTAAATTGCAATATGCTAAATGTTCCTTAGGTGTTAAAACTTGACTCTCATGGCCTTGGGAAAAACCCGTAGGAAACTTATAATGAATGTTTTGTTTTTAGAGGGATATTAGGGAACTAGACTTGCAAGGTAGTGAAGTAGAGTCCCGGGGCTACTGGCAGAGCTCTTTTCCAAAAACATGCACTTCTCTAGTGTCTTTAAATTTTGCATGTCTAAACGGAGAAGTTGATGGGGAAGCCCTTGAGATGCTTGTTGCAAGATGCCCAAACTTAAGAAATATGAAGCTAAACCGCTGTTTGCCCCTTGAAAGACTCCATAGAATTCTAATTCTTGCTCCTAATCTCGTTGACTTGGGGATCGGTTCATACTTAGATACATTCGAGTCTGATACCTATGAGAAATTCTCTAATGTTGTCCTCGGCAATTATAAGTATGTCAGGAGTTTGTCAGGGTTTTTAGAGGTTGTTGATAGATGCTTACTTGCTCTATATCCTATTTGCTCAAACCTAACTTTCTTGAATTTGAGAGATGCACCAGGAATCTTCGGTTTGCAACTCAAGACAATGATTCTTCGCTATAGGGAACTTCAAAGACTATGGGTTCGATCTCTTAAGACAATTTTGTTCATGTTATACTTGATTTATCTTCATTATATTGATGATTAAAGTTTACATTTCATATGCAGATACTGGATAAAATTGGAGACGACGAGTTAGAAATTATAGCTACTATTTGTAAAGAGTTGCAGGAGTTAATGGTCTTTCCATCCTTTGCAAATGGTGGTGGTGTAACGGAACTTGGGTTGCTAGTTGTGTCCAGACGTTGTAAAAAGCTTAATTCATTGATATACCACTATAAACAGATGAAAAATGATGCCATCTCCATAATTGCCAAGAGTTTCCCCAATTTGGTTAGCTTTAGATTATGCATGCTTGACCCTAGAAAAGATGATCATGTCACAATGGATCCACTAGATGAAGCCTTTGGAGCAATTATTAAGTCTTGCAAGGGGCTCCGGCGTTTAGCACTTTTAGGTCTTGTGACCGAACTGGCTTTTAGGTACATTGGTATGCATGGGGAACAATTAAAGATTCTTTCTGTCGCCTTCACTGGCGACGGTGATAAAGGAGTGCTTCATGTGTTGAACAGGTGCAATAAACTCAACAATTTAGAAATCAAGGATAACCAGTTTGGTGATACGGCGCTTCTCACAAACATGGGAAAGTATGAAGCAATGAGATACCTTTGGATGCCATCTTCAGATGTTACTCTTGGAGGCTGCAAAAGTCTCGCAAAAAATATGCCGAAGCTTAATCTGGAAATCGTGAATGAAAATCAGGAGAAACTTGATGACAGTCAGAAGGTAGCTGAGCTGTATGTATACCGATCCCTAGATGGACCCATGTATGGAGCCTACGCATGGGAAGGGTAGGCAGTTTCCCTCAAGAGATGCTCCATAAGAAGAAGAAGAAGAAAGTAGTCAAAATCTGGGTATCATCCAATATCTTTTGTTTTACTGAATCTTAGCATCATCCAAAGATAACAAAACATGGATGCTTTCAATTTAGCACTATTTTGTGAAAAACAATGCTGGGAGGTTAAGTGGCACTTCTTCCCCCAATGCCAACACAAACTCTATGTTCGGGTCTTAAGTGCCTTCTAGGCCTAAGCTTTTTCTATAAAAACTCTATGTTCGGGTCCTCTTTAGCTTAGATTTTATTTTGGAAACCTGTATTACTAATTTACCCTCATTTTATTTTTAGAACATTGTGAAGCACGATTTGCAACTTCAACAATACTATCCTATAAATTGTTATGTACGGGGAAGTTCATAATTGTTATGTAGCTTCAATAATATGATTTGTAGCTTCACAATACTAACTATCATGTACGGGGAAGTTCAATTGCGAATTAGTTGCATATAAATTGAAATCCAAATTACCCATGAAAAATAATTCTTGTAGGTTACACACCTGAGTCCCTATAACGGCTCTTTGCTCTCCCGGTTTTCTCTTGTCTGCTTCCCCAACGGTCTCTTCAACGGTATCTTTTAGTCTGAAAGTGGCTGGATATTCTAACCGGAAGCTCTAATAAAACACCAATCTATCATTTTCTCTTGCCAATGCAACTGTATTGAGTACAATCACAGCAACACGAACAAAAATCACTCACTTACCAAGGAAATTTCTAGTTTTGAATCATCCCAATCAAACAGATCTCATAAATCACCTAACTTCGCTTTATGTCCCAACCCAATCACTAAAAATGAAACTGCAAGAAGATCAGGGAATCATACAATCCCAAGACATGTAACAACCACAAACTCACCCCTCAACAACCTAATATTTAAGCTGCTATCTCACTCTGAGATGAAGTTCAAAGTTCTGACTTTTCAAGTCATGAAAGCACTCTTATTAAGCTATGAATCTATCAATTCAGCATCTCCTTATACCCTAAGCATTAGTTTTCAATTACATCTTGGTAAACAATGGAGACGGAACTCCTCAGAGTTATTCATTATACTGCTGGTTGATCTTGAAAAGTCATATGCTCGCTGGATCCTGAGTGCTGCAAAATCAGATATGCTAGTACTCCTATAAAACTCTGGTAAGGGTTTCTCCCTTTGTCTATATCTCCCTAGTAATTCCAGATTGGTTCATTATTATGTCTCAAATCAAACCCATACTATCAGATGGAAAACCTCAATTGTGTACCCTGAGATGATCATAAATCGCATGAATATATCCTATACTTATCTAGTAAACCCACACAAAAACCCCACTGAGATCCCTCCTAAATAGTTTCTTCATAGTAACACCAAAATTAAGCAGTTTGATCACCCAATCATACACACCATAGTTTGGTTTTCTATCACTAGCTACATCAAACACAAAATAAATATCATTCCAATTCATACCACCAACAGTCATATAGTCAAAACCCAAAATATCATCAAATTCATATCATTCACACACAAGTTTAACAATACTACCTCTATTTGTCCTTCAAAACCCACAAAGTACCCAAAACATACATAATACCCAACCCCAAAACACAATATTTACAACTTTACTTACTTCAAATTGAATAGAAAGGCCAGTACCAGAATCCTTACCTACTGTACCTTCATTCCCATTCTCACCCTTCTATGGTGCAGAACTCAACCTTGTCACCGAAAAATTTCCTCTGGGAGTAGGTGCAGGCAATATCACATCAGTTGGCACTTCATTGGTAGCTGTCATCTCACCAGGACTAAAGATGGAGAGATCATAAGCAGCTCCGGCCAATTGACGCATCTTTGGTGCCAACATGAGACAATTGGAGAAGGATATTGTGTCTCTGGGATAGCCAAGACGATCACTCTCCCGAATGTTGGCCTTAACAGCAGCAGGAACTGGAGCAGAATAGAATCCTTGATTGGCACCTCCACCTATGATTTTCTGCTCTCCTACAAGAACAACACCCTCCCTAATGATGAATTTACCCTTGTTAGGGTGAACTGCATATATCACCCACCCCTCCTTAGAAGCTTGGAGTTGTGGCAGATGAGAGCTAAACTCCTGGTCATCGGACCGGTCTGTATTTGGTGGCCCTTTTTGCCTGACACCTTCCTAGTGCTCGACATCCTCTTCTTTATCAGAATATGCTTGCATGCCAGGCAATGTTTCATCACTAGTATCTATTTCTATCACCTGCCAACTCAAATAATTGAAGAAACTCAAATCAATACCATAATTCATTCCAACAATTTATCTAATCTTAGATATAACTTCACCAATCAATACCCAGAAACCAAACACTATCACAAGAGTACTAAGAATCGTTACATGATTCCCATGTATTTCAACCCAGGGATTCTTGCAGCATGTCTCACTACCAATACTATGTTTGGTAGACATGGCAGGTTGATTAATCTCATAAAAATATGCAAAGTACTCTTGTTCTCGCTTCGACATGGCTACAGTTATTGGAATTTGATTTGGAAGTTAAGAAATGGGAATGGGGAAGTTACAGAGTTGCTGAATAGGAAAACATAACTGTCAAACCCCCCTTATGGCGCTAAGGATGAGAAGGACAATAGTTAAACACATCCTACCCATTCATTCTCAATCTTAGAGATTAGTTTTTGGAGATCTCAGAGAGACACATACCTACTCATCGCATGCAAAAACCTATTGGATGCAAACTCAGTTTATTGGTCATTCAACAACGACAATAGACACTTGGAAGCAAGGTAGAAATTGGGTTACCAAATCGAACTACCCGCCACATGGACCCAAAACCGAATACCGACCCGCAATTACTCACCTCAAACAACCACAACATTGGATCTATCATGGAGAAAAGAAGCCCAATTAAGTCAGAAAAAAGACCTCTTCTCACACACTTACATGCTTTGCCACATCACCAAATCCCCGGATAGCTTCTTTTCTGATGATTGGTTCCTTCAATTCCATTCATGTAACACTGATGACATCTTCAAAGGTAGGGCATACATCACGATGAAGAAAAGAGCTTCAAAGTGCACATGTATCAGGTATGATTTAATCTTTGTCTGCAACCAGGTAAATTAAATAATCCTTGTATCTTTGGTCACTATCACACTACAGTCCAAATTTACTAGAATCTTAGAGTACAAAGTTCATAAAAACTTTATCAATATGTCTAATAGGTTGACCTACTGTAGGATACACATCAACTATCACAAATGTACTAAGGGTAGTTCTCGTGTCAAGGTTTTATCTCCCCTTGACTTGGTCATAGCTGAGTCGTCTGTCCAAAGCTTCAAATTCTACGCCTCTTATTTTCTCTCTCACTTAAGTTTGTTAATGAACAAAACTAAGTTAACCTAGTCAAAAGTAATAAAGATAAGATTTACAGTCACAGTCTCTGTAAAATATTTTACAGGATTTCGCGTTAAGAGGAGAGTGAGAGAGAGAAAGCAGAAAATCAAAAAAGAAACAATGGTGCACGAGCAACAACAAGAGGAAACAATGTTAAAACAACAAGAGTAAATAATGTTAATAAAACCGGCACCGCGACGAAAGAAACTAGTTTCGAAGAAACCCAAAGAAACAGAACAACCAGAAGATGAAAATCCAACAAAGAAACAAAAGGAAACAGAACAATCAGAAGATGAAGATTCAACCGCTTACACAACAAAAAAAGGTACTACTATTTCTACTTCCTTGATTTATGTTTGAATTTGAAGGATTAAAACTAGATTTGAATTCTAATTCAATGATTTCTTTTTCAATTTAAAGGATTACAACCTAGGTTTCTACTAGTTTTGTATTGCTTGAAGTCTGCGCACAAAATACATATTTTGATTTGATTTGTGCTCCTTGCGTTTTCTGTAGCCAAGCGAAATACTGGATCACATGATAAGAATAAACGAAAATAACATGGAATGAAGAAGATTCAACCCCCATTACTGTGAAGAAAGGTACTATGATATGATATTCATTTCCTTGATTTCTGTTTCAATTTAAAGGATTACAACTTAATTTTTTACTAGATTTGTAATGCTTATTGTGCAATAGGTTTGATAATAGGGATGCATGTATGATTTCATCCATAATTTTGTACGACTATGTATGAATTTGGGTATTGTTTGTTCAGAACAAGAAACAGCCAGAAAAGTACTAGTTCTGTATGAATTTGGGTACTGTATGACTTTGTATGAATCGTTAATTTGTGTTTCTCTAGTTTTCGCAGCACAAATCAGTATCAACAGAAATTACAAGATATAGGTGCAATTTTAATGGCATATGTGAATTTTTGAATAAATATTTGGAGAAGGATGAAGAAATCAGAAAGGAAGAAAAAAAAAATAAGAAAAAAGTTTAGTGTGGTTCTCTAAACTGCAGTTAGAGAAGCTTATGAAGAGCCCATTTTGGAATGTACTAAATTTTTTTATTTTTGGAAGATGAATCGATAAAGGATATTGGTGGGGGATTAATGATGCCATACTAAAAATAATGACAAGGTACAGCTCTGATACTTTCACGATTCAGAAAACAATCCTGTGATTGTAAAAAGCTCATCTGAAAATTTAGCTTGTTTTTTTGGATTGAAAATTGTGGACTTTGGAATCGATTCAAGTATAGAATTACAGACGCCTTCTGTAACGGGGTCTGATTCAGTGGTAGATAGGATGCAAGCTTTGATACCAGGTAACAAAGATGATTCTCAGATGAAGAAATCATTAATAGAGCAGTCCATTCTACATATAATGCGCGTCAAACCAGAAGAACAAACTAAAAAAGATGCAGAAGATTTGGCAAAATTATTTACTCTTTACTTGTGCGTAACATTTTTCTTCACTCAACTAAATAGGTCCTTGAGTTATAAACAGTTTGGTGGATATTTTAAGACATTGCACAAAAAGAATAGAACCTGCTTGCCAGATCTTATACACTCTTATCTCATGCAAATCATAAGAGGTCACATCGATTCACCCGGGAACATTTCTGGATGTGGGATGTATTTGTTGGTAAGTTTCCTTAAACTTATGCAGTCCTTCATATTACTTTAAATAAAGGAAGCAAAATTTTAACCCAAACTGCTTCTTCTGCAGTATTTGTTTGATGAACACTGTAATGTTATAAAACCGGACTACACTGGATCGCCAAGGATGGTGAAGTGGTCGATGGACAATATTATTACTACAATTGAAGATGATGTGGGTGGAGTAATGAAACATGTATGTGTAACGCTTATAACAGTTATACAATTTGCACCAGTTATTGTACGAGTGATTTGTTCGCAAAAATATTATTCACTTGATTATTCACAAAAACACTTTTATGTGCTGATGTCGCGGACATTGGTAACACCTTACCTAGCTGAAGAAAAAAGAAACAAAATGTGCCAGGAGGGTTATTTTGAATTACTCAGTAAGTATTCAGAGCTAGTTAATTTCATTGAAGAAAAATCAAAAGATCATCTGCAAAACATGAAGGACAAAGATAAGCCAGAGTCAGACTTGTGTAATAAGTCCGTACAAATATTGGAAGAAATTTTTGACAAGAAAAGCAAACTAGCAAGTGTTGATAAGCATAAAGAAGATGCTGCTAGTTCAGTATTTAAAGAACAACCTGATCTTCACACAGGAGAATGAATTGGTCTTTGCAACACTGATATAAAGGAGAAAGAAGAAGAGAGAAAAAGAAGAGAATGATGAATCTGAAAAAGAAACTGGTGGTGGTTTAGTACCAAAAAAAGTTGGTAATGTTTCTGATTTTGAATATGACTTCGAGGAGGCTGCAAACATTGGAAGTAAGATAGTGATGGATGTACAAGACCATCCCGATTTCCCATCCAAAGAAGATGCATTCACTCATGGAGAAGAAAATAAAGAGTGCGAAACTAATGTGATAAAAATTATTTATGAATCCAATTCGAAAATCCAGGAAGATGGATCTCAGAAGACACTGAACAAGAAGCCAGTTAACCACATACCTAAATGGTCTAGACAACGGTAACTGGTGGTGGATTTCGGTTTTGCTTTTGGACAGGACTTTACTATTAGTTGTAACATAAATTTACTGTGGATAATATCCACACACTAGATTTGCATCTTTTGAATTTTTATCTAATTTTTTTCCCATTTAAAAAATCTGATTTACGGTTTACTCTCTCAATTTGTACCTGTACCTCGATGAGATAAAGTCAAATTGACACAGTCCAAGCATGCATAAGTAAAATTGACAAGACACAAAATTTCTACAATATTGGTGTTGTGCAAAAGCGTTGTGTATATTCCCAAATAACATGCACATGAAGATGCGGGTGAATTAAGGCTTGGACACAAAGATTTTGCACAAGAGGAAAATTGGGTCATCCTCAACATTTCGTTGGTGGTTCGCATCAGCCGCTGGATTACAAACTCTAGATAACCCACCTCTTTTTATAGAGTTTATTATATGAGGACCTAACAGTTATATATAAGTTTGAAAAATCAGCCATTAAGAGACTCGACCATAATGGTCCAAATCCAAAAAAAATAAAAAAATATTGATTCTGCTAGGAGTCCATAATTTATTTTTTGAGAGATCCAAAAAACTTAACTTACAAAGCAATTGAAAGGATTGGGGTTTAGGTTCATCTAAGAAAATTGTCCACGACACTGAATTTTAAAACACAATTAAAACAAAACATACGACGGATGAAAAGTACTGCTTGCAAAGCTACTGGTTTCACAATTCAGGACAAGTTTTAACATAATGACCTGGCTCATGGCAGTGACTGCAGGGCATTTTTTTCCTACCTTTGCCTACTTTTTCACCAATAGAGAGATATCGCTTCCTTTTTGGACGACCCTTTTCTGGCACTTCTCTGGATGAAGGAAACACTATGCGCCCATTCTCTGGCACAACCCAGCATTCTTGACTAAGTACTGGGTTTGTCTTAGGAGCATACATATTTCTAAATCTAGATCTTGAATAGTAATCTCCACACAAAGGAATAATATTAAACTTCGTAGTGATAACTACCGCAATGGCGTGTGGACATGGCACATGCTCGAAGTTAAAGACCTTGCAAATGCAAGACTTCTTCTTCAGATTCACATAATGCTGATCAGTATTAACTACCTCATCCACTTGGAATTCATCATCACATATTTTCTTGACATCAAACGAATGCGCCAAATCCCACCGATCTCTAATTCTTTTTCTAGCAAAGTCACTCAAAGCATACCTACCTTTCTGAGCTAGTTCTCTACGTTCAGAGAACCACAACATGATTTGTGACCGTATGCAATCGACCAAATGGGTGATGGGTAGCATTTTAGCCTTCAAAAGCAGGGCATTCCAACTCTCACAGAGGTTTGTTGTCATGAAAAGATAACGGTCTGTTTTGCAATGAATCCTAGACCAATGCCTTTCTGAAACTTCTCGTACAAAGGCTAAAACCTTTGGATATTTTTTGACTTCTTCCATAGCCTTCCTGTAATCATCAACAGTGTATGCTAGCGCAACGTTCATAAACGCCGTAGCAGCTATGGCATTGTGATGCTTCGTTCTGATATTCTCTGCATTGTGAGAAAATAACAATCAATCAACCAAGTATTGAATATGCTATCAATGTAATATGCTCTTGAGACTAGCCAAAGGTTAGTGCTACATAAAGCTAAAGATAATCTCAAGGGTTAAGGTAGATGAGTTTCTAACAAATGCAACTCGACCGTAAAGTGTTGTTGCTAAATACCTTTAAAATGGTATGCGCAGTAAACATGACATGCCTTGGTAAACACTGTTGAAACCCCGTGTTCGATGCTTTGCGATCTGTCTGAACACACAACTAGATCCTCTATTGATAAAAAGTCTTTACCAAGTGCATCGAATAACTGTTGCATGAACCATTCACAGGATTCCTTATTCTCAGAATCAATAATGGCAAACGTAATAGGGAACATTTGATTATTAGCGTCAAATGCTACTGCCAAAAGTAGAGTTCCACCGCCGCCCCCAGAGAGATGCATACCATCCAAATAAAATGCGGTTCTACACCAAGTTTTGAATCCATGTAGACATGCACCCAGCACAAAAAAATAGTACATAAAAGCATCATTTGTATCGGTATGAATCGCCATTTTTGTGCCTTCGTTCTGTAGTTCAAGCATGTGGTTGTAACCCACCAAGTATTGGTATAAATCATCGGGACAACCCATAACCGCTTCAGTTCCCCTCTTACAACCAGCGTATGCCTGTCTGTAAGTGATAGTGATACCATGATCTCTCCACATGTCTTGCATCAGTTGTCTGGGTGTATACACACAGTCACACTTGGAAAATTCCTTTTTGAAGAGTTTGGCCATTGCATGAGCCTTTGTTATTTTCCTGAGTGCGGGGTCCAAGTTGTCCTCTCTACAACAAGTGTGTGGAGCTGCGACTTTAGTGATTTCCCACCAAGTAAGCTCTGGAAGCTGTTTTTCCCACACAGACCATCTGCACTGGTTAGTGGGATCCTTACATACGAAGCGCATAGAATGTAGCTTTCTAACTGAAAACTTAGCCTCAAAAAAGTCTAATATTTAGACCATCCCAACAGCCAGTCTCAATTGATCCTTGGTTTTGAATCTTTGTCTCTCACACAGTTCATACCACTACAATTTCATGTAGGTTTCGGTAGGTGGAGAACTCCACACAGGTTTTGGATTAGACGGAGCATCATGTAGGCGGGGTGACTCGATGGAAAATGGTGTGTCCCAAGTTGATTCAAGGATTCTACTAGCTTTGGAAACATATTCAGTCTCTGAAATAGATAAACACAATAGAGATTAGTGAGACTAGATAATGTAGGAATACATACCTATTTTAGTATCGTGTGTAAAAATATATACACAGATTGCTAGCTATTACCAAGTTTCGTACGCAACATAACAAAGTTAGGAGTGTTCTTTACAACGAAACTACAGTAATATCCACAGTCTAGGATACATAGATTTGGAAATGATAACAGTATAACAATTAGAGGGAGAAGCAGATAAAATTATTACCACTGCCAGTATGACATGGGCAGTGCTGCCATACAACACTGGAGTTATCATTGACGGAGGAATTCACTCTGCTACCGCTGGTAGGAGCTAATGGGGTTGAAGGTATATTCCAAGTTGAACACAGTTGAGTAACATTACTGGTAAAGGGAGTTGTGGGATTACGATCTACTGTTACTTGCTGAGATGCCTCTTTCCCAGATGCTATTATGAAAAAAGATGGAACTCCTGGCGCTTCCTCCACATAAAAGTTCAAGGTTTCTTGTCCGGTAATCAATATGCGTTGTCTACACCCTGTAACTTGAACCAGTACCAGACCATAGACTTCTAAATCAGGTCCCTGCTCAAAACCAGGTAGACCCGCTGTTTGCTTCTTTATAGCCTCTGGAGTAAACATTTTATGGAAAACCAGATATTGTAAATGAACCCCGGTATACGAATCATTACCGCTTTTCCGTACCCAATATCCATTGTAGTGCACATGGACTTTCATATCATGCATCAAACAAAAAAACCTGCAACTGAAACATATTCATTACTACCCTTACAATATCTAAATATACAGTAGAAAAGTGAAAATTGCACCGAAGGAACACAAATTCAATGAATTGGTCTTGCTAATGGCACTAAAGACACAATTTTGCGCATTGTTCTTTTTGCCATGTGCCACTCCAAATTATGATACGACTAGTACCCCAATAAGGGCATCCACTGAACAAGTAGACATGGCTTCAATAACTACTTCAATAACAGAAAAGGGTGCAACAAAAAGGGTGTTGTATAACTACTTCAACAAAATTTCATTGTGAACTGAAGATAACCCAAATTCATTTTCTCACAACTGTAGAATTGTGCTTACACATTGAGACTCGCATTTCAGGAGACAGACTAACACGTTGATCCACAATGATATTAATGTATGTGTTCTGGTTAAATCATCTTTAAAAACCGCACTACCAAAACCAAACAGTAGCATTCACAAAATCAGAATCCGTATCCAACCCACTAAGAAACTTCCTATCAACCCCTATTTGAAACCTATTTCATGAAATCAAAATGAATTTTTTTATCCAATTTTACATTATCATCATTTGTTAAAGCAAAATCAATATCGACAAAATACCACAATCAACTATATCATAACCTAACCTGACTTATTTTCGATCTATATGGAGAACCCTAATTTCCAATCAGAACATATTTTCGATCTACATGGAGTTCAAAATCAAATTTCCTTGGTTTACAAAATCAAACATTATTTTGATTTCTGAAAAACGGAATTTCCCATACCTGATAAGTAGATCTTATGTATGAGCTTCACTTTAGGAAAAAAGGAAGAGGAATAATATGAAAGATAGAAGTCCTACGAAGATGTGTTCTGTGGAAGAAAGAGTTAGCTCTTTGGGAGAGCTGAAGTCGAAGATATAGAAGTGAAACCCAGATTAAATTAATGTTACTATTAGCCTAATAATTCTTCTTAAATCCCGTATAAAAAATGTATAATCATGTATGCTTGTACAATACCGTATAATCTTTCTGTAATTATGATTAATCCTTTTGTTATTATGATTAATTTTTTTGTTAATCATGAACAGTGTTCGATGTGTAGAAGAAAAAACATGGTGTCTACACAAATCAGACATCATATTATGCCTAGATAATGGATGTCTACATACCCTTACTACACATCCACGTGGGGTCCCAGTAAAAAATAAATTTACTTTAACATTAAAAAATAATAAAAATAATAATAAAAAAATCGGATGTCCACATATTAAGCATACAGATAGGACAAAATCTGGTATTTACAGAAAAGATCGGGGCATACTTGTCCATTGACCGGTCATGGTCACACTTTTGGATTCCACTACTTTCAATATTTGTAAACTAAATAACAATTTCTTTGACAAAATACTCCTAATTTACTCAAAACAATTTCGAACCCAATCTCATGTTTTGGAAGATTAAACGTTACAAGCTCTTTTTTATGACTCTTGTCACTATTCTAAGGCCTAATCCTCATTCGCTTATAAAAGAACGGTAGAAACTACCCAAAATATCTTGATGGATCTTCTGAGTGTCCACCTCAATTCACAACTCATACCAATGCCAACAATGGAGTAGATAATCCCTTGTAAACTGATTTGATGGATGAAGATGCTACGATTATGATGTGGATCACCTCAATAATTTCTGACAATATTATCTCTTATTTTGCTACTGCAACATCTTCTTATGAGCTTTGAAAAGGTATTTCTAATTGATTTGATCGAATTTCTTCTACTCATTCTATACAATTGAGAACAAAACTTCTTAATGTCAAGAAAGGGAATTCTACTATTGGTGCTTATACTAGTGAAATCAAAGCCATTACTGATCAATTGGATGCTACTGCATCTATTATATCTAATGATGAGGTTGTAGTTGTTACTTTAGGAAAATTAACTGCTGATTATAACTCTTTTGCTACATCTGTGAGAATGAGAACTCCTCCTGTTTCTAGTCTTGAACTACATAATTTGCTTCTTAGTGAAGAATTGGTTATTAATAGTAAGATTTCAAGCTCTTTTGTTCAATCCACCAATAGATCTTTCTATGCTTCTAACTCTAACACTGGTAGAGGAAATTCAAGAGGATTTCACAGGGGAGGCTGTAGTTCTTACTCTGGTAGAGGATTTGGTAGAGGTGCTGGTATTCTACCTTCTCTCACAACATCAACATCAAATTATTTTCCTACATCTGTGCCAAGACCTTCTACTGTTAGTTCTACTACTATTACTACAGGAGAAAGACCAACATGTCAAATCTTTCATAAGTATGGTCACGCTGCTGATGAATGTTGGAACAAAATGAATTTCTCTTATCAAGTAAGAAATCCACCAAGAAACTTATAAGCAATGCTTGCTTATGCAAATATTATGGGTCAAAATCCTTGGTATGTTTGTGACAGACCGAAAAATTACACCTTTGGCATGTTGCCCGCGGGCCATAACTTTCCGGATACGCTATGATGAAGCTACGATACGAGACTTAAATCTAGGAAAATGCACACTCATTTTCCCTCGCAGGCATGCTCGACGAGCATGATGCAGAAAACTTAGCTTCCACACTGTTCCACCTTACCCTTATTCTGTAAAGGGTTTACCAAGAAAATAAAACTTTCTTAATACGGGAAAAACGGCTTTTTGAGGCTCTAAACGATGGAATTTGGCTAAATTTTGGTGACCATGTGGATTTATAAATTGATATGTCTTGATATTTAGGACGTTTCCCATCAAAATGGACTCCTCTTGAGCTAAATTACGATACTCGGGATTTTAGCCTATGTCGAACGCCTTGATAGGAAGTATGAGCATCCAAGAAATGGAATGCAACTAGCCTCATCAAGTTTGGCCATAATAATCTCTTGCATCGAGTTACCGATCCAGATGATACGAGAGGCCAGAATAACGCAATCATCTCCCAATTAGATGATATGAGTGACAAAGTGCTGGACCGGAAATGCTGTAACTCATTGCGGCTGCCTACGTACCCTTCCCTACACTATATGGATCAAGCACAGACCGTAGTTCATCCACAAAGGGAAAAAAACTTAAGCCAACTCGTTTCCATGGTCGTGGCCAAGCAATAATGGAAATGGCCTAGTCCGTATAGGTCGTTCCGTCGAAATACATCCAAGTGATGCATGTTTGGTCCGTAATATGTCATAACAATGTCTAAGCATCAAATTCACTCTTCGCAAGGCCACGCAACTATAAATGAGCCCTAGGCATCATTTATACTCTTCCGCCTATGCATCATCAACCAACTACCCCTCCTTATATATGTAAAAATGACATTTTTACAACTTAAATTGGGTGACAAAAAATCATTCATCAACTCCCCAGGCCATGATGGATGCACCTTACCACCCTGGCCAACAGCGATGTTCATCCATGTTGGTTGTCCGCTGCCAACCCGATGTCCAACCATGTTGGCCGTCCTCTGCCAACCCGATGTCCAACCATGTGAGCCGTCCGATACCAAGCCGATGTCCAGCCATGTCGGTTGTACATTACCAGCCCGATATCCATCCATGTCGGCTGAACATTATCAACACATTGTCCAAGGGACAATGTTTCTTTTCCCACGCAACGAAAGCTTTGGATGAAGCTTCATCTCATGCCATGGCGCATCCTTTAGCATGTTCCATGCAAAAACACATGGTGTAATTACATTCTTCACCCCTTTAAATATTTTCGTCCACGAAATTCAAAACAAAAAATATTGTGGACAATCACTTCGGTTTGCATTTCCTGAGAAAAAATCTCATACCTTTTGCTCAAAAATCACGGGTTTCTTCAAGTTATCATGAAGAACAATTTATAACTTCTGAGAAACCGTCCCATACCGCATGCCCAGGAATCCAAAAGCGCCCATAAAAATACCAAGAATCACAATTGGCCATACCCAAGAGGATATCTCGACCAGGTCTCCTAGATGGCATCCCATACTACCACCCAGAAATCCCTAAGATTCACAAGTTGAAAGGTGTGTCATCGAAATGACAAGATCTTAGCACAGTATTATGTGGAACAGTATCCAGTTGCACACCGTCCCTGGCGGTTATCCAGGTTTCCACTCGTAAGTGGGATGCTAGCCGGGCCCGAAAGCGCACACCATTGGCCATTTTCCAATGTGTGGGGATGATCAGTCCCATTTTCTACCCACCATCTCAGACGGTCTACCAGATTTCCACTCATAAGTGGGGTGACACTTAGGCCAGGGAAACTCATAATACTCAAACAAGCTCAACTCGATTCGCAATGTAACTGGCATAACAGTTTGTAACTCTTTTCGCGCAAAACTTGGCATACTCTCAACTTTATTTAGTTTTGGAAAATACTCTCTTGACGAGTCCAATACTCACAGTCTGTAGAGTTATCTCGGAACTTTCTCTGATACCAACTGTGACGGACCGAAAAATTACGCCTTTGGTACGTGGCCCCGCAGGACGTAACTTCCCTGATGCGCCATGATGAAGCTACGATCCGGGCCTTAAAGCTAGGAAAATACACGCTCATTTTCCCTCGCAGGCATTCTCTACGAGCATGATGCGGAAAACTTAGCTTCCAAACCGTTCCAACTTACCCTTATTCCGCAGAGGGTTTATCAATAAAATAAAAACTTTCTTAATACGGAAAAACGGCGTTTTGAGGCTCTAAACGATGAAATTTGGCTAAATTCTGGTGACCATGTGGATTTATAGATCGACATGTCTTGATTTTTTGGACATTTCCCATCAAAATGGACTCCTCTTGAGCTAAATACCACACTCGGGATTTTAGCCTATGTCGAATGCCTTGATAGGAAGTATGAGCATGTAAGGAATGGAATGCAACTAGCCTCATCAAGTTTTGCCACAATCATCTCTTACATTGAGTTCCCGGTCCAGATGATATGAGAGGCCAGAATTTCGTAATCATCTCCCAATTAGATGATATGAGCGACAAAGTGTTGGACCGGCAATGCTGTAACTCATTGCGGTTGCCTACGTACCCTTCCCTACTCTAAAGGGATCAAGCACACACCGTAGTTCATCCACAAAGGGACAAAAACTTAACCCAACTCGTTTGCATGGTCGTGACCAAGCAATAATGAAAATGGCCTAGTCCGTATAGGCCGTTCCGTCGAAATACATCCAAGTGATGCATGTTTGGTCTGCAATATGGCATAATGATGCCTAAGAATAAAATTCCCTCTTCGCGAGGCCACGCAACCATAAATGAGCCTTAGGCATCATTTATACTCTTTCGTTTAAGCTATGAAGCTTACTTGGTGCATAGTACGCATGTGCACCATCAACCAACTACCCTTCCCTATATATGTAAAAATGACATTTTTACAACTTAAATTGGGGGACGAAAAATCATTCATCAACTCCCCGGGCCATGATGGGTGCACCTTACCACCCTGGCCAACAACGATGTCCATCCATGTTGGTTGTCCGTTTCCAACCCGATTTCCAGCCATGTTGGTCGTCCGCTGCCAACCCGATGTCCAACAATGTCGGCGGTCTGATACCAAGCCGATGTCCATCCATTTCGGCGTATTTACCAGCCCTATATCCAGCCATGTCGGCTGAACATTGTCAACACATTGGTCAAGGGCCAATATTTCTTTTCCCACGCAACGGAAGCTTTGGATGAAGATTCATCTCAGGCCATGGCGCATCCTTTAGCATGCGCCATGCTAAAAACACATGGTGTTACATTATTCACCCATTTAAAGAATTTCTTCCCTGAAATTCAAAACAATAATTATTGTGGACAATCACTTCATTTTTCATTTCCTGAGCAAAATTCCCATCCATATGCTCAGAAATCACGGGTTTCTTCAAGTTATCATGAACAACAATTTAGACCTTCTGAGCAACCGTCCCATACCGCCTGCCCAAGAATCCAAAACCTCCCACAAAAATACTAAGAATCGCAATTGGCCATTCCCAAGAGGATATCTCGACCAGGTATCTAGATGGCATCCCATACTACCACCCAGAAATCCCTAAGATTCACAAGTTGAAAGGTGTGTCATCGAAATGATAAGATCTTAGAACAGTACTGTATGGAACAGTATCCAGTTTTCCACCGTACCTGGCGGCTATCCTTGTTGCCACTCGTAAGTGGGATGCTAGCTGGGCCCGACAGCGCACACCATTGGCCAGTTTACAATGTGTGGGGATGATCAGTCACATTGTATACCCACCGTCCAAGACGGTCTTCCAGATTTCCACTCGTAAGTGGGGTACCACTTAGGCCAGGGAAACTCATAATACTCAAACAAGCTTAACTCGATTCGCAATGTAACTGGCATAGCAGTTAATAACTCTTTTCGCGCAAAAGTTGGCCTACTCTCCAACTTTATTTAGTTTTGGAAAATACTCGCTTGACGAGTCCAATACTCACAGTCCCTAGAATTATCTCGGAACTTGCTCTGATACCAACTGTGACTGACCGGAAAATTACGCCTTTCGTACGTTTCCCCGCAGGCCGTAACTTCCCTGATGCGCCATGATGAAGCTACGATCTGGGCCTTAAAGCTAGGAAAATACACATTCATTTTCCCTCGCAGGCATGCTCTACGAGCATGATGCGGAAAACTTAGCTTCCACACCGTTCCAACTTACCCTTATTCCGCAGAGGGTTTATCAAGAAAATAAAAACTTTCTTAATACGGCAAAAGCGGCTTTTCGAGGCTCTAAACGATGGAATTTGGCAAAATTCTGGAGACCATGTGGATTTATAGATCGATATGTCTTGATCTTTGGGACATTTCTCATCAAAATGGACTCCTCTTGAGCTAAATTACGACACTCGGGTTTTTAGCCTATGTCGAACGCCTTGATAGGAAGTATGAGCATCCAAGGAATGGAATGCAACTAGCCTCATCAAGTTTGTCCACAATCATCTCTTGCATCGAGTTACCAAGCCAGATGATGTGGGAGGCCATAATGTCGCAATCATCTCTTAATTAGATGATATGAGCGACAAAGTACTGGACCGGCAATGCTGCAACTCATTGCGGCTCCTTATGTACCCTTCCGTACTCTAAAGGGATCAAGCACAGACCGTAGTTCATCCACGAAGGGACAGAAACTTAAGCCAACTCTTTTGCATGGTCGTGGCCAAGCAATAATGGAAATGGCCTAGTCCTATAGGCCGTTCCGTCGAAATGCATCCAAGTGATGCATGTTTGGTCCGAAATATGTCATAACGATGCCTAAGCATCAAATGCCCTCTTCGCGAGGCTACGTAACTATAAATGAGCCTTAGGCATCCTTTATACTTTTCCGGCTAAGCTATGAAGCTTACTTGGTGCATAGTCCGCATATGCACCATCAACCAACTACCCCTCCCTATATATGTAAAATGATATTTTTACAACTTAAAATGGGGGACCAAAAATCATTCATCAACTGTGCGACCTGTTTTCTCGTGAAGAATCTTACCTGTCGCGATTGTATACATCCTGTTTTCATCGCTCAAGAATATTACCCGACAAAAATAAAGCAAGAGAAAAACTAACAAAAGCTAAAGTTGTTCCATTTAATTAAATCAAAAGAGCTCTACTTTCCCTCCATTTAAAAAATAAAAGTATCCTTATTTTGTAAAATGAATCAGTTTTGGAGACCCTCTTTTCTCTCTTTGAACTTCATTATATTTTTTGTGGGGGTAGTCCTAGTAAATTAGTTTTGAACATTAAATCAAAAGTGGGCGAATAAATGTTTAAATATAAAAAGAGGGAGTGTAGAGGGAATGAATACTCTGATGTTTATCTTTGCACTCATTGCCAATGCCACTTATGTCGGAAGCCCATTATCACCTTTCCTAAAATATGCTTAAGGGTAGACATCTCGTTTTGGGTAGAATAAAAAGAGAAATGAAGTTAAAACTCATTTAGAAGGAGAAGCAGCAGCAGGAGAGAGTAGAGTATTGGACAAAAAACCAAAAAACTCTTGTTGTTGTTTCCAGACAGAGAAAAATAATGTTTTGGGGTTTTGAGTAGTAGAGAGCAGTAGAGAAAGTGAAGAAAACAAAAAATGAACTCCTTCGTGTTTTGATTTTCATGTTTTAAGAGAAAAACAACTCAATATTAACTCCTCTGTTTTTAGTAGAAAAATAGAGTAGGAGAGAAAACAAGTTTTATTCTTCTATTATTTCTCTATGAGTTTTTTTTGAGTGAAACAAGATGGTTTCACTGAGTTGTTTTCACTGCCAAGTTCTAAGGGCGTTCTCTTGTATGCTACAAGAAGGAATGCTAACGATAGTTGTATTCTAGAGGCAACTCGCTAATGAAGCTATAGCATCTCTCTATTTAGAGGCGTAGCAGGCGATATTGTCTTTAGTCCAGCGTATCATATACGTGCCTCTATCAATTTTTGGTCTGCATGCTACTCGACGTGATGCATCCACCAAGTTACTTCAAATCAAGCTAAGTATCACTTGTGTTTATTCAATTTATTTTCTTTATTATTGTTACTAACCCAACAATCTAAAGACAATAACTTCTAGTTTAATTTTGTAACAATAATAAAGGAAAATATTGTTGAAAAATCAAACTACTAACTTTAATGGAAAGTGTCATAAGACATTCACATAATAAAAAATTAATTGAATGGGAATTGAGTCCCACTAAAATCGTTAATGTGATAAGTTTGATTCTTGTCGCGCATGGTGTCAGTGGAATTGAGTCCCACGAAAGTAGTTTACTTTGACTAGAAAAAGTAAGTTAATAGTGTCAGTGGAAATTGATTGCCGCGCATGTTAGATTATTTTGACTAGAGAAATAAAGAAATATTAATGGGACAATCATGGAAATTAATGGAATGGAATCCGTTGTCTTTATCACTTCCATTAATAAATAAATATTAATGGAATTGAGTCCCAATAAATGAACTCTTTGGAACTTCAAAAAACTGAGTCATTTCTAATTTTACACTCGGATCGAGAGTTCAAGTCCTATTTGATTTTGAAGAGAGAATTGGAAAACATGCAAACCGAGGATAGGGTCTGTATGGAAATGGAGATATAGACAATCGACTTTCAATTGTTAAACCCACCAAATTTCGTGATTTTTTGGAGTCGTAAAAGTATTTATTAGATATTTTACAAAACTGTTATACGTTTCTGGAAATTTCTGACGGGCAGGAAAAACACTCTTGAAAAATTATTTTTTCTGGAATAACTATGAGTTTTTGGAAATGTTGATCTAAATAAGATATTTAGTTCTGGATTTTATCTTTAAACCCTTTTTTGATTCATCTAATTTGGATATGCGGTTTGAGGGATAAGATTTTTGGAAAATTACTGTGCATGTCTGTCCAGAAAATGTGTAATGTGTGTAATCTCTTGATTATGTCTAGCAACATTTGATTAGTTATGTGTTATCACTTTGGGAATATCATGGGAACCTGTAGTAATAATTACTTAGAGGATATTTAGTTAAAATTTAATTCTCATGATAATTTAAGCATGTAGCTAGCAACCGATTCCTATGACAAGAGCAATATTCTTTTGTAGAGTTAAAATTGTATTACTTTGTCAAGGAATAATATGATTTTGATATGTTGTATTTCAACTTTGTTTATGTTCAAAATCATTTGGATCATATATGTTTTGTGTAACATCAATTTGCATAAATCACATGTTGGTTAATAAATGTGATACAACAAGTAAATTGTGTGTTTAAAATCGATTTGTGAATACACAAAGCATTTGGTTTTAATTACCAATATTTTGTGACCTACTAATGATTAATTGAATCTAATGTTGAGGTACAATAATTTGATCCAACAAGAAAGTTGGTTAATATTCGGGATGCTAGAATTCGAGCTTCAGAAAAAGTGTGTGAGTCTTCTACCAAAAGCACCAAGGTAAGAATGCATTTATTTGAGAAACTCAACTATTAAAACAGTTGAAGGAAAATAGGTAAAATGGTTTCAGGTATGAAAACTTTCGTTCTCCACATGTGCATTATGTTTTAAATATAATTTCCAATGGTTATCTACTTTAATAAGAGATATGATATTTGGAAATAAGTTCATGTAATGCTTTGAACTCTTAACATAAGAGAACATGAGGAATTAATAGATAAAGTGAAACTTGTATGCTATTAATTGATAATGAATACATGAACATGTTAAATCATAATTTGATTATGCGGCGTGTGCTAAATGACACAAAATCGTAGCATGTTGAGAAATTCTAATAATTGTGGGGGTGTAAAATAAAAATATTTATTTTAATCTCTCAAGAAGATTGTGCAAGGTGCATAACCTATTTTTGTGTTCTTGACCTGTATACCTAAAAATGTGGGGGGTATATTGGCTATTTCGCCTCCCAAGCAAATCAAAATTTTGACCTAAGATTATGGATTTGTATTCCTAACCTATCCTAAGCATGCTAGTGCATATAGGTTAATGATCAAAAGATTTGACATCGATAACATTGGTATGAACATTGTAGTGCAATCAAGAGTTTCTTTATTTTTTGAACATATAATTCCATTGAGGAATGGACCTCGAAAAAGGGTCCATGACAATTTCGCATATGTTCCTTCGACTAGTCAAACCCGTCTCAAGATGTTGAGACTGGACATAGTAGAAGTAAGAGAGTTAGAACTTAGATAAGTTTTAGCCTCGTCCATGTGACCTTTATGGTAGAGTTTGGACACTGAAACCACAGGGAAGTTATATGTTCTTCCGAATAGTCTTCAAAAGGAAACCTTGGTACAGATGAAACTGTAGAGAAATACCTAGTATGGTTATGGGTTATAACCAAAAATTAAGGTATAAATTTCTTTAACACTTATTCACCTGTCACTAGAATCACATCTGTTAGGATGATGATAAATATTGCTTTTATTCATGTTTTGAATATATACATCAGATGGATGTTAAGACTGCAATTTTAAATGGTGAATTAAATGTAGAAATTTATATGTACCAACTAAAAGGTTTTTTGTTGTGAGAACAAAGTATGCGAATTGATTAAATTTCTGTATGGTTTGAAACAAGAACCTATATGAAGGCATGAGAATTTGATCATGTAATGATATCTAGTGGTTTAAGATTAATAAATCTTATTTATGTGTTTACATTAAATATGAGGATGATGCTTATGTTACTGTGTGCATGTATGTTGATGATATGCTCATATTAGGCAGTGACATTGATTTTATTAATACCACTAAAAGCATACTAAATGAGAATATTGACATGAAAGACTTAAGCCCTACCGATGTAATCTTAGGGATGAAAATCAGAGAGACGTCTGATGAATATAGTCTTAGTCAATTTCATTTTGCTGAAAGCATATTAAATAAATTTAATCACGATCTGGGTAAACTTGCTTCTACTCCTTGTAACGATGTTTCTCAAATTGTGAGAACAAGGGTGATGATGTTACTCCACTCTTGAGTTTTTTTTTTTTTTTGCGTAATCAGGAGTCTTATGTAATTGATTAATTGTATAAGACCTGGTATTGCTTACGTTGTGAGTAGTTTGAGCAGGTACACTTGCATCCCTGAGCAGGATAACATGAATTCTCTCAACAGAGTTTTGCACTACTTGAGAGGCACTTCAGACTTTTGCTTAAGTTTTGGGAAGATTCCTGCTGCGACAGAAGGGTGATGTGATGCCAACTGGATATAGGACTCAGATGAGTCAAAATCCACAAGTGGGTACATCTTCATACTTGAAGATGCGTCTGTGTCATGGAAGACAAACAGACAAGTATAGCTCGATCCACAATGGAGTCAGAGTCTATAGCTTCAGAGAAAGCACGAAATAATGAAACAACTACTTTCTACTGGTATTATCTCTCTTGACTTTGTAAGGTCCAAGGATAATATTGCAGTTCCTTTGACGAAAGGTTTATAAAGAAAGGTAGTTATCTATACATCGAGGGGGATGGGACTTAAGCTCATAGAATAAATCACCATGAAGGATACTCAACCTTGTGACTGGTTTTCCAAGATCAAGGTTCAATGAGACAACTAATTTATGGTGATATCGTGAAAGCACTATCTTTGTCCCTCCCTATGGTGTAACCGTTTGATAGTGCTGCCTGCATAATTTCAGGATGATCTTTTGAGATCTTAATGGGTTCCATGGCTTTGATTAAAGCGGGGTGTGGCAGGACACTCTTTATGGACTCACCTTTGTGGATGATGGAAGTGGGGCCGCTTCCTATGAGAATTTGAGCTGATTCTCTAGAGACATTCATTAAGTCCAGAATTTTTTCCCACGGCCAAAACGAGCACAAACGCAAGAGCTTGGCAGCTTTCGGTGGAGACATCAAGTGTGGTTGTTATTTCTGAATTGCATTCACTGTTGGCGGTTCAAGACATTGTGTTCACCGTTACAACAAGCATTTCCGGTAACCTCTCACTAAGCTAAGGTTCAATCTTTGGGACACCTTAGCCTATTTTGATGCCTCTTGTTTTCTCGCGTTTTATCGATATGTTTTATCATTCATGTGGGGGATTGTTAGAAAAAACGAGGTTTTGAAAAACTTGGACCATGTTTTGATCCCTAGACCCATTGACCTCTAATTGTTTTTTCTTTTGAATAGATAAAACAATAGTCCCACACAGACTAAAATTTTAAGAGTTTTAGTCATAAATACCATGGGTATTGTCTAAAGGGAATGACCCTTTGGGTTTCTACACTTTTGTGTGTGGGGAAAGACCTAGACTATGGTAAGGTTGCTTTTCCCGTGCGCGGTGCTTCGAACTGAAGGACGCCGTCCGTCGGATCTGGATCAGGCTCTGGAGTGGGTGTGGGTGTGGTTTCATTAGAGCCTATCTTTTTACTGAAATTCTGAATTTGGTCTCATGGTCTCACGGGTGAAGATTCTTTCTGACACAGTCTTCATGACATTTGTGCATACTGTTTTTCTCGTGAAGAATCTTACCTGTCGCGCTTGTATACATCCTGTTTTCATCGCTCAAGAATATTACCCGACAAAAATAAAGCAAGAGAAAAACTAACAAAAGCTAAAGTTGTTCCATTTAATTAAATCAAAAGAGCTCTTTTTTCCCTCCATTTAAAAAATAAAAGTATCCTTATTTTGTAAAATGAATCAGTTTTGGAGACCCTCTTTTCTCTCTTTGAAGTTCATTATATTTTTTGTGGGGGTAGTCCTAGTAAATTAGTTTTGAACATTAAATCAAAAGTGGGCGAATAAATGTTTAAATATAAAAAGAGGGAGTGTAGAGGGAATGAATCCTCTGATGTTTATCTTTGCACTCATTGCCAATGCCACTTATGTCGGAAGCCCATTATCACCTTTCCTAAAATATGCTTAAGGGTAGACATCTCGTTTTGGGTAGAATAAAAAGAGAAATGAAGTTAAAACTCATTTAGAAGCAGAAGCAGCAGCAGGAGAGAGTAGAGTATTGGACAAAAAACCAAAAAACTCTTGTTGTTGTTTCCAGACAGAGAAAAATAATGTTTTGGGGTTTTGAGTAGTAGAGAGCAGTAGAGAAAGTGAAGAAAACAAAAAATGAACTCCTTCGTGTTTTGATTTTCATGTTTTAAGAGAAAAACAACTCAATATTAACTCCTCTGTTTTTAGTAGAAAAATAGAGTAGGAGAGAAAACAAGTTTTATTCTTCTATTATTTCTCTATGAGTTTTTTTTGAGTGAAACAAGATGGTTTCACTGAGTTGTTTTCACTGCCAAGTTCTAAGGGCGTTCTCTTGTATGCTACAAGAAGGAATGCTAACGATAGTTGTATTCTAGAGGCAACTCGCTAATGAAGCTATAGCATCTCTCTATTTAGAGGAGTAGCAGGCGATATTGTCTTTAGTCCAGCGTATCATATACGTGCCTCTATCAATTTTTGCTCTGCATGCTACTCGACGTGATGCATCCACCAAGTTACTGCAAATCAAGCTAAGTATCACTTGTGTTTATTCAATTTATTTTCTTTATTATTGTTACTAACCCAACACTGGACACCAAGTCCACTACTGACTGCATTCCTTGATCAGGTATATAGAAGCTCACATGAGAACCCAACCACACAGCATAGCTAAATCATGGAGTTTAAAAAAAAACTGAGCAATCCCATGTTTTCATACGAAACAAAAAACAAACACTACGGATGCATCAAATCAACACCATGAAAACATGTTACAAACTGCATATGATCAAGGAATCAAAACAACAAACCAACATGGATTTAATATGTTCGCAACCATACTACCACAACACAACCTCATGTATGCATACAACAGATTATTACCACCATTACAATTATGATAATCAACATATTCAAATCAATCGACGTATGAAAAATAAAAAAAGATTATCAATCACAGAACAAATCAAAGAACACTCAAAAAGGAGAATCAAGCAATACAACCTCGCTCTGATACCACTGTTACACAAACAGGAATCAAAGTAAATGGATTCGGATAGGAACTTACCTGTGGAAGATCCGAAAACCCCAGGATCGAATGATTGCTGTTACAAGCCTCTTAAGAATCCTTCTTTGTTCTTCAATTGCAGTGAAGCCTTGAATATAATCTACTAGAGAATATACTACTAGTTCACACCCTAATATCCTAGAGAAGTAATGGAAGAGAAAGACTTTCTATAAACCCTAATCTTTGCGGCAGTATGCATTAGTCATTAAGAATAACAAAATATTCTATATATAGTAGGATCAGAAAATGGAAATAGTCACCCGTAGGGTTCTCTGCCAAAAACTGATTTGAGAAACTGATTCTCCCACGTCTCCCATGTTCAACTATTCAACTCCTCTATATGCGGGCACACAGATGGATTTGGTCATGGGTCAAGGTTCCGAACCTGACGGACCAAATATTAACAGGAAATTCAAGTTCACCATCCGCTGTGAATCTCCCCACATTTTCCTCTCCGAGTGCTTTCAACGAAACAAAGGTGTTTCTGTGTGGTATGGGTACTGCCCAAGTCTTGCTCTGGCTATAAGGATTCCAATTATCATCTGGAATTTGTGATTCTAGGCTATAACGAAAGACGTATCCACGCAAATTATCCATTAGTAAAACTTGACCACCTTCCAAAACAGCAACTAAGCGAAGCATTCTTTCAATGGATCTCATGGGCACAGTGTCCTCTTTACTCCAACATGGATTCACTGCATAAAAGTCTGTAGTGTTGTTGTAGCTGCTATTCGCCTCCTTATTCTTCTTCAAAAACCACAAGCGCAAAGGTCGCATTTCAAGTTGAATAAATTGGATTACAAGAACCAAACACCCTCTGAAAATACCAAGTCTACGGCGAATAACTTCTTGCGTTCCAATACTTGGGGTCTGGAGCAAGTGGAATTCCTCTTCTGCCAAATCAAAAGCCACAATGTCATGTGATCTCTCTTGGAGCCAATGAAGCGCCCCATTCACACATACACTCTTAGCATTAATATTTGGCAATACATGATAATTAATCTCTCCTTTACTTCGCCAACCGCAACCACTTCAATTGTATATACCTCGACCTGTCCCTTGTTGGGACGTTCATAGGAAATTCTGACAACCTTGTACTCATTAGTTTGAGGGTGATATCCAAATCCATTTACAGTTTTTTTCTTGTTGCTGACGCATATCCCTGGAAGATTCACGACTTCTCCAACAATGAGATTACAGATGTAAAATGATTCGTCATAACAGTGGGGATATGTGAAGCTGTTGGGTTTGTTGTAACTTTTCTTGACTGATAAACAAATCAATCCATTGCACGAACCAACTAATCCAACGTCACCATCCAGAAATTTGAGGCTGATCCTCTTTGTTGAGTAGCAAGCTTTTCTTCGGTTCATCTTACCGTCGTCATAGTACTCGGCGTAATAGAGATCTTTTCTGTCAAAGCAGCTAACAAAACTCATCTTGGCAGAGTCGATACCATCGTTACTTGGTTGATGCGGCTCCTGTTGTACAAGTCCATGACTACCATTTTGACACCGAAGATGCAGATTGGAAAAGTAATCATTATTAGCATGAAGATGAATGAAATTTCTCCAAGCTCCGCATACTCGTTTACAGTCTAAAACTAACTCAGCTGGTAACCTGGAAAATATATTCAATCTGATTTCTGAGGGGAGACGGTTTAGACGAGAGTCTTCTTCCATCACGTTCACCTCACAAAAGAATATTGGTCTCGCACCTACTGAAAATTCTATTTACTAGATGACCGCGCGCGGTGGGGCGACGACCGAAGCGAGAAAAAGACACAACTAGAAACCAACACAAGTGATACCACCTGCAAAAAAAAAATAAAAAAAATAATAAGAAACAGAATAATAAGAAAACAGATAATACATATTTGAAAATGAAGAACAGACAAAGTAAAAGAGACAATTTTAGCGTCGAGTGTTTGTTACAGAACAAGGAATTTCATAGAGAGTCTCTCCACCTTGATAATATCAAGGACCTAAAATCCTCACACTGTTTTATTTTCCTTGCGTAGACTGAAGAATAACAGAAGATAAGTTGCTGACATATCGATGGTAATACTCTTATCAAGTGACAGATACAATAGCAGCTTATTTGGTAAGACATAATGAGCAACATGAACAGATATAAACACAGCAACCAATGTAGTACGCAGACATACCAATACATCATTTCTGATGTGACCTAAAATCCTCACACTGTGATCTTGTTTTATTTTCCTTGCGTAGACTGAAGAATAGCAGAAGATAAGTTGCTGACATATCGATGGTAATACTCTTATCAAGTGACAGATACAATAGCAGACTATTTGGTAAGACATAATGAGCAACATGAACAGATATAAACACAGCAACCAATGTAGTACGCAGACATACCAATACATCATTTCTGATGTGACTTTTTTGTGTATAAAAATTCTCCCATGCCAAGGTGACACAGAATCCTTTCATATCATGTTAAACACAAATTATCACATACCACCAAAATGAGCATAAGTTCAGAGATCCATACCACCCTGAGCATTAAACGGTCAAAGCACCATTTTGTCTGTGTATAGAGAGTTTCCTATGTGTAATGAGTTTCAAAATACCATAAATAAAGCAATTATTATGACGACCCATTACTAGAAAACCGCAAATAAACAAAACCCACAATTCAAAATCTCTTTATAATCCTTAGATTACAATCAATTTCAATGCACTTCTCTAAGGCGTTTTATCAAATAGGGGTCGGGCATTGTACGAAAATGTAAGTTTTCCGAAATAGGTGAGATAAATTATAACCTATGTTGTGACACCAACTCCACGTTATTAAAACTGTTTCCTTATTTTTAGTTGGTTTATTTCCTTGTTTAATTAGCAGTTTAAGAGTTATTAAAACTCTAAGTTATTTACTTCTTATGCAAGGCTTTGAAGCTATATATAGCCTGGCCAACTTAGTATTTTATTATCAATCAATATAAACAAGTTTCATTAAACTAGGGTTTCCCTATCAGAGCTGGTGGCTAACCCCCAATCAAAGGGTTTATCTAGTTCTGATTTCTGTCTCACGTAAGTTTTCATTCACTAAAAATATAGAACCCTAACACCTGGATCAGAGCAGGTTCAGTTCAATCTCAAAAAAAAAAAAATCCACCAATTTTTTTTTTAGGGTTCTTGTTTTTCTCCTCTGAAGAACATAAAAAAAAAAGGTTCGGTGAACAGTAACGTCGGTGAACAGTGAAGTCGGCCAATTTTTTTTTTTTTTTGTAGGGTTTAAGTTCCGTTCTTTCACAACACAAGTTTCTCTTTAACATTACCACCAATTTTTTTCTATGATGGGTCATGATTATACAGATAATCTGTAACAAGTTAATGATAATGTGGCTGCGTTATCTAAAACTGTGGATATCCTAGTTTCTTCTCTCGCTGCACAACACTTTGAGGCTGAAAACAAGAGCAAGACTAAGGATGTTGAAGAACGACAACGCCGAGAAGCGGAACGTGTTGCGCGTCAAGCTGAAACGGCTGAGAACCATCGAGCTCTTTCGGAAACTATTGCAACCAGTATCACCACCGCTTTGAACACCTTGTCTACCACTCTGTCCACAAGTATCTCTGAAGCTTTTACTGACCGTCTCAACACAGAGCTTACCAACTCCATAAAGATGGCTTTTAATGACTATCGGATTCCTGGTGATGGTCACAATCGTGGTCCAACTCCTCCACCTCCACCACCGCCTGCAAAACCTAGTGCTATTAACCTAAAGTTTCCTCACTTTGATGGAGAGGATCCTGATAGTTGGATTTTCAATGCCGACCAATATTTCGCAGTCCATACAAATGGACGATGCTCTTAAGATAATTATTGCTGCTGCCAATCTAAAATGGGATGCCAACGTATGGTATCGTTGGAAACCAACTAAGGCCACGATTGTCACTTGGGCAGAATTTTGTTCGCATGTTCGTGCTCGGTTTGCTCCTGCCAAATTTGTGGATGCACGCTTAGCTATAAGCACAATAAATCAGCAAGGCTCGGTACGTGAACATATTCCTGACTTTGAACGATTATTAAATTTTGTGGATTTTCCAGAGGATTATTTGGTCAGTTGTTTTATTCGTTCATTGAAACCACATATTGGAAGTATGGTTAAATTACTTGCACCTCAATCTTTGACGGAGGCTTTTACCAAGGCAATTCACCAAGAAGAAGCATATGAGGCTACTAGGTCTTCCTCCAAACCACCTTATCGTCCTCCTCATAACAGGCCTGCTAGTACTGTGCAACCTACTCCGTATAAAAAAACCCTTGCCTCTTGGAGCAAGAAGGATTTCGGTGGATGAACAGAAGCAAAGACGTGCCCAAGGTCTCTGTTTTAATTGTGATGAAATCTATACACCGACTCATGTTTGTGTCAATCCTAGATTGACTATTTTAGATGTTGCTGACGTCGATAAGGAAGTTGCAGAAGTGGAGGTTGTTACTGAATCACATGTGAATAATACAAATGTTGTTCCTCCTAATGAACCAGTTGATGCCGCACCAAAGATTACTATGCATTCTATTTTGGGTACTCCTTTTCCTAAAACAATGCATCTCTCTGGTTTCACGAAAGGGCAAGGTCTGACAGTTCTTGTCGACTCGGGTTCCACACACAATTTTCTACACCCCAAGGTAGCCAAACAGTGTGGATATTCTGTTTCCTCCACAGACGCTAACTTACGTGTCACGGTTGGTGATGGTGGTCAGCTCAGTACTCAAGGATTTTTCTCTCATGTTCCAATTCAGTTCCAAGGATATACTTTTCTTTCTGATTTTCATCTTTTGCCTATCAGTGGTTGTGATGCCGTGTTGGGTGTCCAATGGTTACGTACGTTGGGAGAAATTTTGTGGGATTTCACTTCTTTAACTATGAAGTTCCAATACCAAGGCGATGACATTGTTTTGGTGGGTACCAACAACTCCACTGTTATGATGTTAGATAGTTCTCCCATGCAGCATTTACTGGCCAAGGAACACTTTGGAATTTTGCTACAACTCTTAGAGGTTAATGCCATTACAGGTGACTTGCGTGCTGAACTACCATCCTAAATTCGGCAATTGTTGTCCTCATACGGTGACATATTTCAGGCTCCCGATTCTCTACCACCTTCACGACAACATGATCATCACATTCCTTTGCAGCCTGATGCTTTCCCGGTTAATATTAGACCATATAGGTACCCCCATTTTCAAAAGAATGAGATTGATAAAATAGTAGCTGAGTTAAAAGACGCTGGATTAATCCGTCACAGTTCCAGCCCCTTTTCTTCTCCAATTTTGATGGTTCGTAAAAAGGATGGTACATGGAGAATGTGTGTGGACTATAGGGCACTGAACAAACTTACTATTAAGGATCGGTTTCCTATTCCTTTGGTGGATGAACTCTTGGATGAGTTACACGGTGCGTGCTTCTTTACCAAGCTAGACTTACGATCTGGTTACTATCAGATTCGTCTCTTTGACCCGGATATTCCTAAGACGGCTTTTTGGACACATGATGGCCATTATGAATTCTTGGTAATGCCTTTTGGACTCTCGAATGCTCCGGCTACATTTCAAATCTTGATGAACGATATTTTCAGACCTCATTTACGAAGGTTTGTACTAGTTTTTTTTGATGACATATTGGTTTATAGTAAGAGTTTTTCGGAGCATCTTCATCATTTGTCCATCGTATTTGATATTTTGAGTTCGCACAAATTGTTCGTGAAAGAGTCTAAATGCACTTTTGCTCAACCTTCTGTGGGTTATCTCGGCCATATTATTTCATCTAATGGGGTCTCGGTTGAAGATGATAAAATAAAGAGTATTCTCTCTTGGCCTATTCCTAGCACAGTTAAAGAACTTCGTGCTTTTCTTGGTTTAGCGGGTTATTATCGCAAGTTTGTCAAGGATTTTGGTATTATCAGTAAGCCTTTGACACGGAAGTTAAAAAATGATGATTTATTGTGGGATAATGATGCTACTTCTTCATTCAAGTTGCTGCATCATGCTCTTAATACCACTCCTGTATTGGCGCTACCCGATTTTATCAAGGAATTCTACCTTGAATGTGATGCTTCAGGTGGTGGTTTGGGAGCCGTCTTAATGCAATCTGGCAGACCTCTTTCGTACTATAGAAAGCCATTATCTAGTAAGAATCTGAACCTTTCAGTCTATGATAAAGAGATGTTAGCAGTTGTCTCTGCGGTTCAGAAGTGGCGGCCGTATTTACTGGGTAGGCATTTTAAAATCTATACGGACTATCGCAGTTTGAAATATTTTCTGGACCAAAAATTATCATCTATGGAGCAACAAAAATGGTTGTCTAAACTGTTGGGATATGACTATGAGATTATTTTTCGTCATGGCAAAGAGAATGTAGCTGCTGATGCCTTATCTCGCCTTTCCGGTCCTCAGTTTAATTCCATCTGAGTTCCAATTTTCTCTGGTGTGCATGATATTGTTCACGAATGTTATCAGGATGATATATATGGGCCGTTGATTGCTAGTCTACGTTCGGATCCTGATTTCAAATGCCACTATACTTATGTTGGTGGTATCCTACGTTATAAGAACCGGATTGTGGTTGTTTCCTCTTCTTTGTGGTGCTCCAAATTGCTTGAAGAATTTCACACAACTCCTTTGGTGGGTCACTCAGGTTACTTAAGGACCTTCAAGAGATTGCAACAAAGTTTTTATTGGAAAGGGATGAAGCATTCAATTAAGGAGTTTATTGATCGTTGTGACATTTGACAACGCAATAAATCTGAATCAATTTCTCCTCCTGGCCTTTTGAACCCCTTACCAGTTCCAGCTGATGTATGGCTTGACATCTCAATGGATTTTATAGATGGTTTTCCGGTATCTGACAGAAAGAGCTCAATTTTGGTTGTTGTTGATCGTCTTACAAAGTATGCCCATTTTATTTCTTTGTCTCATCCGTATTATGTAAGAACAGTTGCGCAGGTCTTTGTACGCGAAGTAGTTCGTCTTCATGGGATGCCAAAAAGCATTGTCATTGATCGAGATGCGGTATTTATGAGTAATTTTTGGACTGCCTATTTTTATTTACAAGGCACACAGCTATGTCGCACTTCGGCGTATCATCCACAATCCGATGGTCAAACCGAAGTTACTAATCGTACTCTAGAGTGTTATTTACGCTGCTTTGCTGGTATGAAGCCAAAGGATTGGTTTAAATGGCTTCCATGTGCTGAATGGTGGTATAACAAAAGCTTTCATACTGCCATCCAAATGACTCCATATGAAGCTCTGTATAATAGACCTCCTCCGACCATTTTCTCCTATTTACCAGGATCTACTTCTGTCAATGATGTTGATATAAATCTTCGGGATCGAGACCATACTCTTAAACTGTTGAAATCTCATTTGCATGAAGCTCAAGATCGTATGAAGAAGTATGCTGACATCCATCGAACTGAAAGAACTTTTGCACCGGATGATTGGGTGTTTTTACGTCTACAGCCGTATAAGAAAACAACAGTTTATACTCAGTCTTTATCGAAGCTTTCTCCTCGTTTTTACGGGCCGTTTCGAGTTTTGGAAAAAAATGGGACACTGGATTATAAGTTGGAGCTTCCTAATACCAGTCGTATTCATCCCTTTTTCCATGTTTCATTGTTAAAAAAGCGACTGGGAGCAAATGTTAATGTTGTTGCTTCCTTACCAGATATCATAGATTTTGACACCATCGGAAATTTTGGAAAGACGCATGTACAAGAAAGGGAATAATTCTGGTACTCAATGGCTTGTACAATGGAAGAATCATCCGGCTGATGATGCAACATGGGAGGACACTGATGATTTCATTGCGCGTCTTCCGGACTATAAGACTTGAGGACAAGTCTGTTTTCCTGGGGGGTGGGATGTTGTGACACCAACTCCACGTTATTAAAACTGTTTCCTTATTTTTAGTTGGTTTATTTCCTTGTTTAGTTAGCAGTTTAAGAGTTATTAAAACTCTAAGTTATTTACTTCTTATGCAAGGCTTTGAAGCTATATATAGCCTGGACAACTTAGTATTTTATTATCAATCAATATAAACAAGTTTCATTAAACTAGGGTTTCCCTATCAGAGCTGGTGGCTAACCCCAATCAAAGGGTTTATCTAGTTCTGATTTCTGTCTCACGTAAGTTTTCATTCACTAAAAGTATAGAACCCTAACACCTGGATCAGAGCAGGTTCAGTTCAATCTCAAAAAAAAAAAAATCCACCATTTTTTTTTTAGGGTTCTTGTTTTTCTCCTCTGAAGAACAGCAAAAAAAAAAAAAAAAAAAAAAACCGTGAACAGTAACGTCGGTGAACAGTGAAGATGGCCAATTTTTTTTCTTTTTAGGGTTTAAGTTCCGTTCTTTCACAGCACAAGTTTCTATTTAACATTACCACCAATTTTTTTCTATGATGGGTCATGATTATACAAATAATCTGAAACAAGTTAATGATAATGTGGCTGCGTTATCTAAAACTGTGGATATCCTAGTTTCTTCTCTCGCTGCACAACACTTTGAGGCTGAAAACAAGAGCAAGACTAAGGATGTTGAAGAACGACAACGCCGAGAAGCGGAACGTGTTGCGCGTCAAGCTGAAACGGCTGAGAACCATCGAGCTCTTTCGGAAACTATTGCAACCAGTATCACCACCGCTTTGAACACCTTGTCTACCACTCTGTCCACAAGTATCTCTGATGATTTAACTGACCGTCTCAACACAGAGCTTACCAACTCCATAAAGATGGCTTTTAATGACTACGGATTCCTGGTGATGGTCACAATCGTGGTCCAACTCCTTCACCGCCTGCAAAACCTAGTGCTATTAACCTAAAGTTTCCTCACTTTGATGGAGAGGATCCTGATAGTTGGATTTTCAATGCCGGACAATATTTCGCAGTCCATACAGCGGACGATGTTCTTAAGATAATTATTGCTGCTGCCAATCTAAAATGGGATGCCAACGTATGGTATCGTTGGAAACAAACTAAGGCCACGATTGTCACTTGGGCAGAATTTTGTTCGCGTGTTCGTGCTCGGTTTGCTCCTGCCAAATTTGTGGATGCACGCTTAGATATAAGCACAACAAATCAGCAAGGCTCGGTACGTGAACATATTCCTGACTTTGAACGATTATTAAATTTTGTGGATTTTCCAGAGGATTATTTGGTCAGTTGTTTTATTCGTTCATTGAAACCACATATTGGAAGTATGGTTAAATTACTTTCACCTCAATCTTTGACGGAGGCTTTTACCAAGGCAATTCACCAAGAAGAAGCATATGAGGCTACTAGGTCTGCCTCTAAGCCACCTTATCGTCCTCCTCATAACAGGCCTGATAGTACTGTGAAACCTACTCCGTATAAAAAACCCTTGCCTCCTGGAGCAAGAAGGCTTTCGGTGGATGAACAGAAGCAAAGACGTTCCCAAGGTCTCTATTTTAACTGTGATGAAATATATACACCGACTCATGTTTGTGTCAATCCCAGATTGACTATTTTAGATGTTGCTGACGTCGATGAGGAAGTTGCAGAAGTGGAGGTTGTTACTAAATCACATGTGAATAATACCAATGTTGTTCCTCCTAATGAACCAGTTGAAGCCGCACCAAAGATTACTATGCATTCTCTTTTGGGTACTCCTTTTCCTAAAACAATGCGTCTCTCTGGTTTTACGAAAGGGAAAGCTCTGACAGTTCTTGTCGACTCGGGTTCCACACATAATTTTCTACACCCCAAGGTAGCCAAACAGTGTGGATATTCTGTTTCCTCCACAGACGCTAACTTACGTGTCACGGTTGGTGATGGTGGTCATCTCAGTACTCAAGGATTTTTCTCTCATGTTCCAATTTAGTTCCAAGGCTATACTTTTCTTTCTGATTTTCATCTTTTGCCTATCAGAGGTTGTGATGCCGTGTTGGGTGTCCAATGGTTACGTACGTTGGGAGAAATTTTGTGGGATTTCACTTCTTTAACTATGAAGTTCCAATACCAAGGCGATGACATTGTTTTGGTGGGTACCAACAACTCCACTGTTATGATGTTAGATAGTTCTCCCATGCAGCATTTACTGGCCAAGGAACACTTTGGAATTTTGCTACAACTCTTAGAGGTTAGTTGGTTTATTTCCTTATTTAGTTAGCAGTTTAAGAGTTATTAAAACTCTAAGTTATTTACTTCTTATGCAAGGCTTTGAAGCTATATATAGCCTGGCCAACTTAGTATTTTATTATCAATCAATATAAACAAGTTTCATTAAACTAGGCCTATCAGAGATGGTGGCTAACCCCCAATCAAAGGGTTTATCTAGTTATGATTTCTATCTCACGTAAGTTTTCATTCACTAAAAGTATAGAACCCTAACAACCTAAAATGAATATCAGTAAACATTAGTTCATGAATTATGATTTTTATATTGATAACCTCTGCAAACAAGATCATCTCTATAGTTACCGGATGCCCAGTGCCGGAAGGTCAAGGAAGTTGGTATTAGTTCGGATACACAAACGAGAACAAAGTATAGAGGCAAAGAAAAACTGAGCATTTGACAAACGAAATAAGTTTAAAGATGAAGTAACCGTACCAGGAAACGTTTGTAGCCTACTTGTATCACTGAAATTTCAATGGGGGAACAAAAACAAATCTTTGAATTTTTAAACAAGTTCAATTGTTTTATCCGTCTGATAACCGGGTCGGGTTCAGAAATCATATCCAGTATACGTTATTTTCCAAACCGCCAAAAAACCGAATCAATGTAATAGTCAATCTGGTTGTATGAATTGTTTTTTACTTTTTAAGAATCGTATCCAGTATCCGTTACCCAATAAGACAAAATAGGGTCATTTGGAAATAAAACAGGCCACTCTTTAATAATATATTTTCTAAATGGCTAATATATCATTGTTTAATTAACACTAAAAACTAGGAATTACTAGCTAGTCCAGAAATGAGATACCCAGTTACTGGCTAGTCCAGTACCAGAATTGATTTATCCCTTAGTGCAAAAACATGTTTTTGGACCACAAACTTTATCCCATAGTCCAAAAACGTGCCAATGACACAAGAGCTTCTTTTAAATATTCCCACCTTACCCTTATGCAACTCGTGACGAACACAGGAATCAGTTTTTTTTTTTTCTTCTCAGAGCAGATCGGTATTTGGGATATAATCAATTTCTGGTACTGTTTTTCAATCATCTTCATCTGAGATTCGAATTAGGTTCTTCTGAGCTTAGAATTAGGTCATCTGAGCTTCGAACCAAGGTATTTATCCTTCAAATCATCATCTTCTTCTGTTGTTCTAAAATTATTGATGAGTAATTAGGTTTATTCAGATCCGATTTCTATAAAAACAATTGTATATGATGTACATTGTTATATTTTTATGATTTCTGTTTATGATTTTTGTTTTTATGATGATTTACAATGTGAATTCAGTTTCTAAGTAATTTCCGTTCGTTTTTTAAGTAATTTTTCGTGATTTTTGTGTGTTTCAATTAGGTATTTGAGGGAATTAGGTTTATCTCATATTCGAACAAGGTATGATTTCTGTTCTGTTTTCTGTAATCTGATAGCATATATTATTATGAGTCAGTACATGCTAATACGTATGATTATGAGTCATTAGATATGATTATGATTATGATTATGATTCATTAGATGCCAATACGTATGATTATGATCCACTATTATAGCATGCTCTCTTTTCATCCTACAGTAGGTGCTAATACATATCAGTATGAGTCAGTACATGTCAATACGTACTGCATATAGCATGCTCTTTTTATTCAACAGTAGATGCCAATACATATCAATATGAGTCAGTACATGTCAATACGTACTGCATATATCATGCTCTTTTTTCATCATGCAATAGATGCCAATACATATCAATATGAGTCAGTACATGTCAATACGTACTGCATATATGCATGATCTTTTTCATCCTGCAGTAGATGCCAATACATATCAATATGAGTCAGTACATGTCAATACGTACTGCATATATGCATGCTCTTTTTCATCCTGCAGTAGATTCCAATACATATCAATATGAGTCAGTACATGTCAATACGTACTGCATATATGCATGCTATTTTTCATGCTGCAGTAGATGCCAATACATATCAATATGAGTCAGTACATATGATTATGAGTCATTAGATGCCAATACGTATGATTATGATCCACTATTATAGCATTCTCTTTTTCATTCTACAGTAGATGCTAATACATATCAATATGAGTCAGTACATGTCAATACGTACTGTATATAGCATGCTCTTTTTGTTCAACAGACTTTACTTTTTGTTTTATCTCAGTATGTGTCATTTTTTACAGGGTTAACATGTATGACGTTGCTCCCAACCCAGACTTCTCCATCTATTCTCATGTATACCATAAGCAATATCATTTTGCATATGAGGTTACATCGTTTTCAACTTTAGAGGATTTGAAATCTTGCATCTGTAATATGTGGAGCTGGTTGACTCCATCGACTATTCTGGTTAACTATTTCCAGAATCAAGTGATAGTTCCTATTCTTGCCGATGTAACACTCCAGGGAATCGATGCATTATATTCTTCAAAGCAATCAGCTTTCTTTGATTTTCACGTGGATGTAATTTCAAATGGCGCATCTAGTTCCTCTAGCGTATGGAAGTTGACAACAACGCAGACTTAGTTGTCAGTGCAAAGAATAGTTACTTGAAAGAGGGTAAAGAAGCTCCAAGAGTGTTCTTTTCAGATGGTTGGGATAAGATTTTTGATGATACAGATCAATTATTCTATGGTGGTGTTGATGTTGTAGTATAGCATGCCAAAAATATTGCATGAGAACTGGATACGAGGTAATTAAGAAGAAGAATGACCTTGAGAGATTCAGCGCCGTATGTAGTGTGAAAGGTTGTTCATGGAAGCTTCACGCAACTGCCATTGGTAGTTCTATTGATGTTTTTAAGATAAAGAAATATGTGGGAAGGAACACCTGTGGTGGTGGTTATATGTTGAAGAATCCTAGAGTTACAAAAAAAAAATCATTAATAGTCTAATTCATGAGATGTTTAGGTACAACCCTCGCATAACACCAGTAGAGATCATATATTATCTTAAAGTTGGTGGTGGCATCGAGATCCAGTATCACCACGCATATCATGCAATTGAGTTGTCGCATAAACATATTTTTGGTGATGATGTGAAGTCGTACACTAATCTTGCTTGGTGGGTGAATGATGTTAGGGAAACAAACCCTGGGTCATTTATTGACTTCGATTTCAATGATGCTACAAAAAGATTCAACAGACTTTTTTTTTGCTTTGGAGCTTGTATAGAGGGATATAAACTATGTCGTCCCATGATTTTTTGTGAATGTACTTTTCTCACTGGAAGGAGGTCTCATGGCAGCAACATGTCTTAATGGCAATCAAGGTAATTGTTTTTTTTTTTTTTTATGATATGTAGTGTCTGGTAGTTAGATCACTCATATTGACCTTACTTCAATATCTGACAATGAGTATTGACCATACTACATACTACATAATGACATTACTGAGTATGAGATAAACCATACTACATGTCAATATGTAGTGTCAATTAGTTGCTTAACATGTCCTTATGTAGTGTCAGGTTTTCACATATCAACAAAGAGGGAAACCATACTGCGTGTCAATATGTAGTGTCAATATTTTTCTGCTTAACATAACTATTAATTCCTTTTTGCAGGATTTTATCCGCTTGCGTTTGGTTTAGTACCTGGAGAAGGCAATATCAGCTGGGAATGGTTTTTCTAGAAACTGAAGGAGGCTTTGAATGATGATCGCCAAATCACTTTTTTGACTGACCGAGGTGAAGGGTTGATTAAATATATTCCCAAAGAGTTCCCGGATTCTCATCAAAGATATTGTTACTTCCATTTGGACAAAAACTTACCTATCGCAAAGTCTGACGAAAAGTACAAGGAAGTGACTGATGCTTTCCGAAAGGAGACATATGCTCTTTCTCCTGCAACATACGAGGAAGGTCTTCAAGAAATGGTTAATTTGGGAAAGCCTTGGGTTGCTGACTACTGCCGTAACATTCCCAAAGAAAAGTGGTCCAGTGTTTTCTTCAAGGGCTGTAGTTATGGTTACACTTCATCTAGCGTTGCTGAATCGTTTAATAGATGGATTAACAAAGAGAAGAAATTACCTGCATGTGTGTTCGTTGACTCAATCAGGTTTGTATCAGTTTCCTTAGTCATAGTACAATCTTATATTAGTTTTATTTTTGTAACGTTATTAGCATATATGTTGTGTAGGCTTCGTATGATGGAAATTATGTCATTACGTCGTGAAGAGAGTCTGTTGATGGACCCAGAACTGCTAACCCCTACGTATCAAGCCTTGCTTGAACTACACATCAAAATTGGCCGTCCCTGGAATGTTAGCCAGTCAGATGCTAATCTTTATGAAGTACATTCTCTAAGGTTAGCGTTTATCCCTAATCTCTATCATCTGAATGTTATTTACTTTATCTTTTTTTTAAAGCACTATGTTTCTGTGAGAACATATTAATATGTACTGTCTATATTATGTGTACTGAAAAATAACATATTAATATGTACTGTGCAGATCGCATATGGTACATCTACAGAGAAGAACTTGTACTTGCCAACGATGGTGCATTTATGGTTTTCCATGCTCGCACGCTACTGTATCTATTACTAGATCTGGAGGAAGGATTCTTGATTACGTTGAATATTATTTCAAAGTTACCACTTTTCGTAATCTATATTCAATAGATATTAGACCCTTTCCTAACCACGACAGGTATGTGTCTTATATCAGTAATAGTAGATACCACTTACACATGTAATATCAATTGAAACTGTCAACATAAACCTACTTACACATGTTACATACTGATATGTAATGGTAGATACCACTATATTTTTTGATATTCCATTTATATGATACTGTTTTTTTCTCACAGGCCTGACGAGTATCATGTAGATGATCACGTTCTCCCGCCAAAAGTAATTAGGGCTCCACCAGGCAGGAAAAAGGGGAAACGTATGAAATCAGCATATGAGACTAGTAGAAAATCTGTCAAGTGTTCAAACTGTAATTTGAAGACTCATCACAACAAGGAAACATGCAATCTTATCCGACAATATGAACTTGCTGAAGAATAATTTTGTGTCAGGTATGTATTTTCAGTCAGATACATATATAATTTCTTAATTAAGTAAGTATGGTACAATACAATGTACTTTTAAGTAAGTAGTGTTCTGATTTCTCTTTTTATTTTCTTTTTTTATGACAGGCTTGAACGTGTAGCAGAATGTTATATCGACGATGTTGTCAGATTCCTTTTCCACAATTCTTTCCTCTAGCCCTTGTTCTATTCTACCATTTTTATTTCTGATTTTGTCAGTACCAACTGAATTTGGTTAATAAGTATTTCGTTTAACAGTCAGATATTTCATTTTGCAGTCAGCAATGTATTGAAAAATATTGTTTTTACATACTGCAATTTGGTTAATAAGTATTTCATTTTACAGTACATACATTACAATATGTTATTAAGTCTATCAAAATGTCAGTATCTATCACCAGTAGTGAGTATTTTTACGTACTGCAATTACATGTCAGTACTGTTGTGTGTTAGAATCTACCACTACATACTGATATGTAGTGGTTGTAGTGTAACAATACTAGATGTTTTGTAACAAGAATACAACCAGTACATATTATACTAGTTATTACTAGCATACTACATACTAGTACTAGTTACTAGTATTATACTGTTTAAAAGAATACAATCATTACTTACTGATATGTACTGGTTGTAGAGTAACCATGTTCCACTACATACTTAAAAGTTGTGGTTCCAATCAGGTTAGTGCATATTAACCTGATTCAATCAATCTTTTATCGATATGTAGTGGTTGTAGTCTAACTATCTTCCACTATGTACTGACAGTTGCATCACTCAAACATGAAGTAATAATATTAGTTTAAATTACTAATAAGATAGCTATACTACATTAAAGTTAACCCAAGATGATTACACCATCTTAACGGGGTTCGAGGGGGCAGCGCCCCCTCGTATCAACAACACAAAATCACTAATAATTACTAATAAAAGGAAAAGCTATATTTAAAATATGTTTTTGAACATTGTTGAAATGTAACCAAGAATAAATCTGTTCAACCAAGAACAGATCAAAGTAACCAAGAATAAAAAGAAACCAGCTACTGTCAGGCTTGTTTCAGCATTTAAGACTCTATTGTGTCTGTCCCCAACTGACTTCTGGTGGAGATGCAGTCAGCAATTTTTATGCTAAAGCAACCCTTTTGTTTCGCATCTTCATCTGCACCTCATCATCATCACCCAAATCTACTCCCACATATTTGCTTTTTGACTTCATCTTCATAAAATACATCACAAATAGCAGGAAGTCTGGCGCTTTCCCTTGTTGAGGTGCATCACATTCATTGACTACTACATTCTTCAATGTTTCTTTATGGTTATTGATCAAGTACATGTTGATAGGTATGAACATGAAATCTTCCATTTTTGTAGCGTTTGGATAACATATTTCTCATCATTCATCCTTGGAAGAATTGTAGTGGTTGAACACCATTTTGTCGCAGTCATACTCAAGTAGTGTCCAATGAAGATTTTGATGGCACATTGGTACAAAAATCTTCTTGATACTTGAATCCATATCCAATATTGGTTTCACAACAGATTCTTCTTCTCCTCCTTTGAGCTTATCCCGGTTCTCAACATTGAACTGAAACCATGTATGTAGTTGAAATTGTTATATCTAATTAAGTTTTATGCAATATCGATATGTAATGTACTTACCAACCCCAACATACTTTTTAGTTTTTGAATATGCAGTAAATATGTAGTGTAAGATAACAAGAATACAACCAGTACATATTATACTAGTTATTACTAGCATACTACATACTAGTACTAGTTACTAGTATTATACTGTTTAAAAGAATACAATCAGTACTTACTGATATGTACTGGTTGTGGAGTAACCATGTTCCACTACATACTTAAAAGTTGTGGTCCCAATCAGGTTAGTGCATATTAACTTGATTCAATCAGTACTTACTGATATGTAGTGGTTGTAGTCTAACTATCTTCCACTATGTACTGACAGTTGCATCACTCAAACATGAAGTAATAAGATTAGTTTAAATTACTAATAAGATAGATATACTACATTAAAATTAAACCAAGTTGATTACACCATAACTAATAAGTTAATAATAAAAGGAAAAGCTATATTTAAGTAAAATCAATAAATATGCAGTGTAAGATAACCACTAAATATGCAGTGTAAGATAACCACTTACCCAAGCGGACGGATCTAGATGCAAGACAGGCAAGTATTTTCTGTCTGTTTCATGCATCGGCTGCTCCTTCTGAAACTTGTTGTTAAGCTTGTATTGTGCGTAGTTCGGAAGATCTTTCTCTAATAAATCATTATGTACCAAGTCATCAACTGTACTTCCACTCACACAAAGACCACCTTCTCCTGTTCTCAAAGCAATTGTGCTGGAAAATAACGACGTAAAGGGTTAGTATGTATATCTTGGTATGTAACAGTACATATCAAAATGTCCTGGTATATACTACTACAACAATTTAACTATCTACCACTACATAATGAGAAGATTTGTGCAACATATCAGTAACAGAACATACTGATATGTCTTTCTCAGTATGCATTTCAAAAGAAAATATACAAAGCAACAATACATATTAATATTTCATCTAATTATCACCTAAGAAGTTTTTCTTTATTGAAGTATGCGGATATGGTACTCTTCTATTCATCCTTCATGTCTTTATATAATGGTGATTTACTCAGTTGCCGAAATTTGCGGCGCAATTTTTTATTTCTGTTTATTGGTAATGCTTCTATTGCTCCAGCTTTTGGCTTCTTTGGTGATTTATACGAGGCAGAGAATTTTCTTCCACTATCGTAAATATCATCCTTATTTTTTGGAGGATTTGCACGAGTAACTGGTCTTTTAGGTGTACTTGGTTCACTGCAACTTTTTCTGACAGGCGGTGAGACCGACTTTTTGTTCATTGGTACCATTTTTTGTTTCCGGATTGGTTCCTGCATTTTTTATCAACATAAAAAAAATGTAATGTACAAATTTACGAAATGTATGCACAAATTAACGTTTAGAACTTATTATTCACCTCGCAAACTTCTTGTGATGGAACATCCAAAACATCTTGTGATGGAACATCAAAAACGTCTTGCGATAAAACCTCCAAAGTATCCACTGAACTTTTTGGTGGGGTATTTTCTTGTTTCTCAGATGCAACTTCAACTGCGTCATTCAGTTCACTGGGTTCATGCTGCTTAGCTGCAACTACACCTGCATCGTTCAGTTCACTGAGTTCTAGGTGCTCAGGTGTATCTTTTGGAAATTCTTTGGTTTGAAAATCTCTTCCAAATAGGTTATCAAATTCTTGTCGTAAGTCAAGACCAAAAAGAGCACCATTTGGATCTGGGAGGAGGTCTTCATACTCTTCGACATAAATTCCAATGCTTGAGACTGCCATGTCTAAATAATCTCTAATAGAGAGCTCGTCAATGTGCTCCAAACTAGACATCTCACTAAACAAAGGTACATCTATGAGGAAAAAATACCCCGCCGCTGATGCAACGTCATACTCTTCAGATTTCTGGGACATAACTTCAACTTTATCCTTTGTGTCTTTTAGAGTAGTAAGCAACTCCTTTACTGCTACCTGCTTAACTTCAAGTGGATTCATCTGCAAAAAAACAATTGAAACTGTCAACTACATTAAAGTTAATAATATGTCACAATATGCTACATTAAAGTTAACCCAAGTTGATTCACCATCTTCACGGCATCAACTCAAAATAAGTTTGACTACATAAAATGCAAAATTATAATTTTATGTATCCTGGATTTCAAAACACAGTGGATGTGCAACGTCTGATCCGTTGCACAATAACCGTAACGCTACCGTCCGCACACGGAAAAACGTTGCGCAAAATATTTTCCACTATATTAGTAAATTGAAGTTATTTGAGCAACGTGTTGGAAATTCTTAAAACGTTGCACAACGTTTTTTTAGTTTTTATCAGATTTTGTTTTTCTATTTTAATTTATAAAATAAATTACTTACTTGAGCGTTGGATGGGTTGTGATCCGTATGCTCAAGATTTAATTGATAATGACCGTTGGATTAGAAAAACTATGTTTTCATTGGTTTTCAAGTTATAGAACAGATTATGTTTCAATTTTTTTCCCAAAATCATTCTTAAAATTGGTTCCCCCAAATTCTTCCCTCTCATTTTTTTTCCCAAAATCAATATCCCTCCCAAACTTGAATCCACAAAATTTCCCCACCAGTTTTTCCTCTAATTTTATCAAGTATCTCCATCAAACTTTTTAAAATTAATTATTTTTATTATTTTTACATGTTTATTAATCGTACCCAGTTTTGAGACACATTTATTATTTGCACTGGTTGTTTTTGCTGACCTTGTTTTTCATTCTCTCTCTCGTCCGAGATCTCTCAAAGAATACAAGAGATCGATCTCTTTAATTTCCCGAAATCTCTGAAATCAAAAGCTTCCGTTGTAATCAACAACTCCACTCATAATCAAAACCCAGAGATCTCTTTAGTTGAAAATCGAAGGAAACCAAATCAAGACCTAGAAATTTAATTTTGCTCCTGAAATCGAAAATCAATTCATCTAATTGCTTTGTTGATGTTCAAGAGGTATACAATCTATTACTACTACTGTTCTTTGATTTTTGTTTTTTTGGTTATACTATAATCTATTGTTTGACCTAACTTGGAGTCTGCATTATGTGTTTTTATGATTTCGTTTTGGATTTTGAAGTGGTATAGATTTAGGTTGCTTTTGATAGTTTATTTCTTCTGGGTTTTCTTAGAATTGAAAAAAAAAAGAAAAAAAAAGAGGGTGAGGGTTGGGTTTTCTTAGAATTTTAGCTCGAGAAATTGAAGTGAGAAGATGATTTTATCTCATTCACTCATGGATTCTTTGTCTATTTAAGAACTTTGATCTGGGTTTATTCTTTGTTTTGCTCAATTTTTTTTAATATATTTTTGAAGATTTTAGTTCAAAGACAATTCAAGTGTTCTAGTATTTTGGTTTTAGTTCATTATATTGGTTAAGTATGCAGTTGTTTCATAGGTCCTGCAAGTTTTAATCATTATAAAATGTCAGGAAGCTGACCTTGAAGCTATTTTTAAGATCCTGAAAATCTTGGATTTCAAAAACATGGATGTAGAAGGAAATAAATGTAAAATTTGGGGGTTCGGTTTGTTGATCCAAGTCAGTTGTTAGTCTAAAATGGTAGTGGTAATTTTCTTTAGCCTTAAAGTTTAATGTAGGTTATTTTGATTGAAGTTGTTCAGATTTTGGTGATTTAGGTTATTTTTCAGTTTAATGTATAGATTTTGGTGACTTCCCTTTAATGTTAAAAGTATTCAAATGTGAATGATTCTCATACAGAGTTGGGTTTACGGATTGAGGTGGATTTTGAGTCATCTATTTGTTGTTTTATGAGTTTATTCATCTCTTGTTGTTGTAATGGATTACTAAAGTATTGTTTGTGTTTTGGTGCAGGATTTGTATAGTACAATTGCGGTTCTAAGGTCTTGAAAAGGTCGGAATTTGTAGAGTACACCTTTTGTTCAGATTGTATGCTTTTTGCTCCCCCTGTATCTGAATGTTCAGATTCTTACTTTCTTTTTGTTGTTTTGGTTACTTAGGTATTGACGTATTGTGCACTGAACTTGTTCATCGCGGAGAAAGGTTTGTACTTCTATTATTATGTAATTTATGCGTCTCTCGTATTGTGAGTTGTTGTGAATTATAGGCTAGAATATAAGAACATGAGTAGATATGGTAAATAATAATCTTGTCTGTGCATTATTGTAGAATGTCCCAACATACTAATAAAGGTTGGATGTTTGAAGATAGGTTTAGTCATTTGTATAGAAGAGGAGTAGATACTTTTATTGCCTTTGCATATGAGAATAGAGCTAGAGATGCACAATTCTGTCCCTGTCCTTGTCGTGTTTGTCGTAATGCAAAATCTAAGTGTTTTGAAGAAGTGAGGCATGATTTGAAAGTGAATGGCATGTTAGTTACATATGTAAATTGGTCACTACATGGAGAGAAGACAACATCATCATCAAAGGTAGTTTCCGCAAATGTAGAGCGATTGGTTCAAGAAGAAATTCCAGTGCAGCCTGTGGAGGAACACGTAGTAGAGGAAAATAGAGATGACTGGTGCAGGTTGAATGATTTTGTAGATAATGCATTTGGGGTATTTGAAGGGTTAAATGAGCATGTCGACGTAGGTGATTCTGAACATCCATTTATTAAAGATCCTAGCTTAGGTAAGAAGCACGACAAGTATAAGAAGTTAGCAGAAGAGAAGATATACCCGTCATGTGAGAATGGTGAGACAACACTTTCTGTCATAGTAGAGCTGCATCATGTGAAGAAGACTTTTGGTTGGTCAGGGAATAGTGTCACTTACCTCTTGGGACTACTTAAAAAATGGTTTCCAAAAGGTAACACTTTTCCTGAAAAATACCCAACAATGAAGAAGGTGTTGAGAGATCTTGGAATGGAGGCTGAAAATATACATGTTTGTGTTAACCATTGTGTGCTGTTTCGGAAAGACCTTGAGAATGCGATAGAATGTCCGACTTGTGGAGCATCTAGGTACAAACTTAAAGAGGGGAAAGATGGAATATTAAGTCCAACAAAAGAGCCTGAGAAAGTGTTGCGACATTTTCCGCTTGATGAAAGACTTAAGAAGTTTTATACTATACCATGGATCCAAAGAGAAATATAAAGAAGCAGGGGCAAGTGGTGACAAGAGTTGTTTGGTTTCAGAGCCACTAGAAGATGTTTTTGGAGCAAATCGAAAAGATTGTATTCGTGGCTACTCATCCCGTACGTCGAAGAAGCAGGCTCAGATGGCAGCGATTGCATTTTCTGCTCTTCAAAACAAAGAGTCCCAAAATGAGAAAAGACTCAACAGAATTGAAACGGAAGTTAGTGATTTGGGTGGACAAATGGGGTCGCTGACCAGTAAAGTTGATGTAAGTGTTCAATTCTTACTTGTCGTGCAATTCTAAATAAGTTTAGAGCACCTTTAACACTGTGATGGTTCTAATTTGATCTTGTTGACAGGTGATATTACACTTACTGAAGGCTAATGTGTCTGCACCGGAAAGTTCCGCCAACCCACCTAGAAGAGTCACTCCTAGCCCAGAGAAAGGGTCCACTACTCATCCTTTTGGTGGAAGTCATCATGCTGGTGGAAGTCATCATGCGGTGGAAGTCGCCGTAATCTGGATAATGAGGAAATTGCATCTACTGCGGTTACACTTTGGGCAAGTTGAGCTACTAAATAATAAAGGTGAAGTTGTTGCATTAGGGAGTATTCACCAGGGTGACTACGTACATTGTAAAAAGCTGAAGCCGACTGAGAGGAAGGTCTATGTCGAGGAAGTGTTTGACCAAGGAGCAGTTCTTTGGGATCCCCCTCAAGGAGATACTTATTACTTCCTAAAACAGTTGCCACTTCCTATGTGGGTAATATGGGGCGAGGAGAGGCTGCAACCTGCGAGGAGTGAATCTTTTTAAGGGTCAGATGAGAAATTATTTTGGTAGCCTACAAACTTCTTTTCTGTCTTTATTAGTTTTTTGTAGTTTTCTATGCTTAATGGACTTTATATATATATATTTTGTGTCTTGTTCATTTTAGTTTCAACCCCTTTTTAAAAAGCCAACGTGAGATGCGCTGCCGGTCCCAAGCCCGGATAAAGGAAGAGGGAGAAGGTGGGTATGCTATCATACATATAATATGAACTTGCTCTTTTCTTTTTCAGGTAAGGGGTTTCCTTGCACCAGCTTTGTACCAGTTTCTGAGTTTGATTTTCTATCATTCTTACTGGTGAGGGTTCACCACTTTTGACTGTTTTTTTTGTATCTGTATGATGTTTCAAGCATGGTTATCTATATCTATTCGCCAACTTTACTGGTTTTGCATGCAGTGACATTCTTACTCAGCTCATATGAGATTTCTGTCAAAACAAAAATCATAGAATATGAAACATAACGAAAAATGACACGTTATTGATGAATTGTAGTTTAGTTCCATGCTATGAGGCCAGTATTCCTATCTGTGATGTTTGCTTTTTGCATATGTGAAGTGTTAACTTGTGACCAGCTCCAATTTTGATCTTCCTATATAATTGTTTCTACTACTATTGACTGCGATTGTTGTTATCGCTTCAATTTGATTTTGATTAGATTTGGTATTGTACAGGCAGCTGCTCAATTCTGTTAAGAATTTAGTTTCTGAATCGAGTTCGGTAGTTGATTAACTTCCTCCAAAACTACACTCGGCTTGCTCGATTATATAATCAGAATTTGAAGGACCAAGCAATTGCAGGTCATGTTTTTGTCTTATCGACCATTAACACATTGAATTTGAAGGACCAACCAATTTTGTCTTATCGACCATTAACATATTGAATTTTACATTGAATTTTTAGGCCTCGATCAACTTGAATTCTACCACCAGCCGAACATTGTTTACTAAGTAAGTTTTTTGTTCAAATTTATTTTGAGTTGATATGTTGTTTGCACAGACTAATTCTTGTTTTATTATAATAAATTGAATTGAGGTGTACATTTTTGTTTTGTCAATTAAGTATGAGGCTTTTTGATAAATCTTGTCTTGTACTTTGCAGGATTGATTTTAATTTTCTTCCACCATGGGTAGAGTGCTGGAATCAAAATGGACTTCTCATTTACAATATGTAAACAACTGAAGGTTAGTATTCTTTTTTTGAACTACCTTTTGTACAATCTTTGAATCAATCAAACTATTGTATGGGTTTATTATAGCCTTCTGTTAAATGCTTATGAGGATATATTGCAAGTTGATGTGAATATATATGTATAGATCTATATTGTGATAATCAAACCATATGTTTGTGATGATGATAAGTGTGTTTATGAGATTCATTCCTGTATGAAAAAATGGGTCTATAATTGATCTAGAATGGTATATATATGCAGGTGCAGAAACTGGAATGGTATATATATGTAGGAGCAGAAATCTGCCGGAACAATCACCGGATTTTTTTTTTTCACCTGTAAATATTGTGCAACGGATATACACGTTGGAAACCATTACATTGCTTTGACTTGCTTTCATGAGCAACGGTACAAAAAAATTTATAACGTTGCAGAATTTTTAGTGGAATTATTTAACTGTTTGTATAACGCAAATAAACGTTGCTCAAATTATCCAATCCGTTGCTCAAATTTATGAATACGTTGCTCAAATTATAAATTAAAACGTTGGTAAACAAAATGAACAACGTTAAAACACGTTGCTCTATTTAATTTGAGCAACGTGTTTTAACGTTGCACAATAATTTGCTACGCCGTATTAGCAACGTACTGTGGCGTTGCTTAAATTATTAGCAACGCGTATGTCCGTTCCAAAATAGTTGTTTTGGTGTAGTGATAATACATATCAATATTTAATGCCAGATACCCTTACAACAATCTAAGTATCTTCCAATATATATCAATATGTAGTGGAGATACCAGTACCACAATGTAAGTATCTACCACTACATATTGATATGTAACAGTACATGGCAATAAGTACCTTCCACTACATATTGATATGTAGTGGAGATACCAGTACCACAATGTAAGTATCTACCACTACATATTGATATGTAACAGTACATAGCAATATGTAACGGTACAAGAAACATTAATAAACATTTTTAGGATCCATACTACTTACTGGTGTATTGTCTCTGCTATTTTTATCTACTATTTGTTTGACTTTTAGCTCCAAATCAGATTTAGCCCATCTTCTAACCTCAGAATGCGGAACTTCAAAGTCATGGAACTTCAATACTGCAGGTGTTGTTGACAATTCAACTTCACAGGTGGCATTAACCTTTGCTTGTTCTTTCGGTGCTGACAAAACAGCTTCAGATGTGGCACTAACATCTGGTTGATCTTTTTCGGAATCTTGCACTTCGACGTGAACTGTTTTGTCCACATCCAAATCTTCATGGTTGCTTCTTTGAGTGGGTGTACATCCCAAGCTAACATATTCTTCACCAAGGCTGGCTTCTTTCTGCAAAGGAAAAGCTTTCATGTAAATTTCTTCCATCATTAGCACCATCTTTGAAGCGTCAATTGTTGCGCCCTCTTCCTGTATTGTATTCACTTCGTTCCATTTGGTAGAAACTATACTCCTCAAGTTATCATATCTTATCTTCCAATCCTCTTCCCCCAATATAGACTCATGTGGACTTTCATTTTCCTCCTTATGTTCTTCATGTGGACTTTCATTTTCATCTTCTTCTGATTCAGAATTGGCATCATCTTTATCTTTAGCATCATCTTCATCTTTAATCCTTCTTGAGATACGAGCAAGAATCTGTTTTTCTTCGTGTGTGATATTTTTTTTGAAATCAAGAGAGAACTGGTACAAATCAACACACAACAGGTACAAAAAAAGGGCATATTAATTCAACACACAAAAGGTACAAAACAAAAGTACATATTAATTAAACTACTCATTAAAAATAAACTACATATTAGATAGATAAGATATGCTAATAATCACATATAAATGAAAAGATGACATTTTTAAAATACTGGTAGTGGTAGTGGATACATATTGATATGTATCAATACTTCATATTAAATACGTATTCCAAGTTTTTGTTACCTCATACTCGGAAAGATCAATATCCTTCATGAACTCAGTGCATATCTTTGTATGATTCCATCTAGCCACTCTTGGCACATACATCCCCTGAGGATTTGTCACTATAGGCTCGGGCTCCACCAAATGAGTATGCTCCACAAACCATGGCTGTAAATAACGATATGCAGTGTTAAAATGTAGTTTTTAAAGTAGAAAACAATGAAAAACAAAAGAGTTTTAAAGTAGACAATATCTTACCAACAAATAAACTGCACAACCATTGGTGTCTTCTACGTTATCCTCATGTTCATTCATCTCTCTCTCTAAATTAGAGTGGATTAGGTCAGTCCATGAAATATTCTTGGTCTTCTCAAGATCAAGAACAAAACCTATATATTTTTCAGTCAAGGCATTGGCATCCTTTGTTGCAAAGAATAGTGAAGTGCACATAAAGAGGCAAATAAGTCTAACAAGATCTTCGGCATCTTCCTCTTCATAATCTTCATCCTCTTCTTCTTCTTCTTATTCTTCCTCTTCTTCTTCAGCAGCTTCTTTGTCAGACATCTTTTTTATATTGATTGGTGTTGTTTTTAGGATCTTCAAGATTGCCTTCACAATCATTGGCCTAGTCACTTTTTCACCAGGTTTAAGATCAGCAGGAAAAACCCTTTTGAAGAACGTAGTTTCACGCCATCCACTTTTTTTATGCTGCATTGTAAGAGACAAATAACGATATTCCCTACCTGCAACTCTTGCCATCCCATAAATGACTCCCATTTCTTCTGGTGTGGATATCAGTTCATAAGCTAAGCCATTCCTTTGGAAAAAAAATCGAAGCTTGGTTGAATCTTCACCTCTCACGTAGCAACATATCATCTTTGTGAGTGCATCTTCAAGCTTAAGCCAATGTTGTTGTTCAAACTTTGTATGGAAGAATATTAAAAACAAATTCCCATATGATGCTTCTGAAATTAGGCGCCGCTACAACTTACTCAACTTCAGTTTTTGTACATTCACAATAGTGTTCACAAGGCCCCACAAGCCTTTGAAACCGGCTCGGTATAAACTTCTTGGTCTTTTAGCTCCTTTCTTACGATTACTAGCACCTACACAATATCAAGAGTTTTAAACCATTACACAACATATCAATATGTAGTTATAACATCAATATGTAGTTAATGAAGATGCCATTACATATTATTGGTTGTACTTGAAACTACGTATTATTATCAGTACATATCATTATGTAGTGGTTGACACCACTAAAAGAATATAAGTATCTACCACTACATACTGTTATGCTAAATACATATATTAACCAATACATATTATAAGAAATACATACATATTATGCTACAGATATCATATTTATGATAAATACATATTAATATGTAGTGGTGTATTGATAGCATATTAGTAGAACCATCTTATTAGTAGAACCATCTTCATGGGTATACACCAATGCATATCTATACACCACTGCATATCAGTATGCAGTGGTGTATAGATATCATATTAGTAGAACCATCTTCCACTGCATACTGATATGCTACAGAGATCAGATTTATGCTAAATACATATCAATATGCAGTGGTATATTGATAGCATATTGATATAATTCACCATATTTTCCACTACATGCTGATATGATTCACCATCTACGGGGGTCGAGGGGGCAGCGCCCCCTTGTATCAACAACATGTAATATCTATACATAGGTATTACATGTTCTGGAAAGATGGTTGTATGGTATATCAGTATAGACAACTACATACCTTCTTTCATGGGTACTTTTGATATCCCTTTCCCTTTTGAGGAAGGAGTGGCATCTCTCAGGACAAGTTGTTTCGCACGCATTAATGTCGGTGAAGGAGTAGCAGCCTTCGTCGAATTTCTAGCCTTTGCTGGCGGTGAAGGAGTAGCAGCGTTTGTCGCCTTTGCTTTAGTAGTTGCCGCTACTATTTTATTTCTTTTGCTTTTTGCTTCAGGATTAGCAGCTGTTGTTTTCTTTGTTTTGGTTTTTGCTGCTGTAAACCAAAAAGTAGTGTTACGATTAGACAAGTATCCTATGTAATTATATGCACATATAGAGGCAAAATAAGCATTACATATCATATATAATTATATGCACATAAGCACTACATTTCAATATGTAACAGTACATTTTTTCAGGTTAAAGATGGAAAAAATCACTACATATAATCACTACATATCAGTATGGTACTACATATAATCACTACATAAAGAGGAAAAATAGGCACTACATATCAGAATGTAACAGTACACTTCAATATGTAACACTACATTTTTTCAATATGTCAATATGAAGCACAAATTACAGAAAACATATTAATATGTAGTACACATATTAGCCAGTAATTCCTAGTAGTAGATTTCGAGAAATTTCCTAGAATGTATTAGTTAAACAACACTACATTTCAATATGTAACAATACATTTTCCAGGTTTTGGGGATATTGCATGTCAATATGAAGTATAAATTAGGCTTTGTTTTTTATTTTATTTACCTTCTTCCTGAGGAACCTTACTCATACTTCTTGTTTTGGGAGATTTAGAAGCAAGTGAGGGTTCTGTTCGAGAATCATCTGCAGATTTCTTTTTTCTTTTCACTGGTATAGGATATTTAGCAGCAGGGGATTATTTTGTTGGTGAATCATCATCAGATTTCCTTCTATTTTTCACTGGTGTAGGAGATACTTCAATAATTTCTTCTCTAATCGTCCTCTTAATTTCTCTTCTGTTACCCATTTCTTCTTCAATTGATTTGGATGAAAAATTAGGTCAGAAACTGAAAGAAGAAGCAGTTTCGTTTATGATAATGGTGATTTTTGTTTATGATAATGTTGTTTTGTTTAAATGCTAATGTTGATTTTTCGTTTCTGATGGTGTTGGTTTTTCAATTTGATTTTCGTTTCAGAGAGACGGAGAAGAGAGGAGAAGAGAGAGAACGCAACTGAAAAAAGAGAAGGAAGACGGACGAACTGAAAGATTAACTAGTAATGTTCGGGGTATATAGGTAAATGTACTTTAATTTAAACTTTATTGGACTATCCACTAAACCGGGTCGGGTTTAGTGGACTAAACAAGAAAAATCTCCACTAAAAATTATGATTAGGTTAATTAATTGAGTTTAGATTGATTAATTGAGTAGATTAAACTTATGAAATGAAATTTTGTTTTTGATTGAACTTATTTGGGAAGATTTTTGATGAAAAAATAATTGTTTTGAGAAAATCTTTTGCAACGGAAATGAAAGCACACAACCCAAACACTTCTAAAAATGGGATTGCAAAGATGTTGTATGAAATCATACTCAAAGTTAGATCAGAAATCAACACTTTCAGTTTCTGAAAGTATGGAAAGTCGGCAAGATTGACGAATGAATACCATGCCGAATATATTTGGCCGGCGAGGTATTTGAATGAAGAACATGCCGATTAGATTTGGTCGGCAGGGTATTTAAATGAAGAAGATGCCGACTTTATTTTTTTGACACACAGGAGATGGCTATTGAAAAATAGTAGTGGGCAAGGTCTACAAAAAAAAAACCCGCAGGCTGTTGAGAAAAATACCCCGCCGGCTATTTTGTCGGAAAGGTCTTCAAAAAATACCCTGTCGGCTGTTGAAAAAATTTACAGTCGCCATGGCTGTTATGAAAAAGTCGGCAAGATATGCATGTTACGACCTTGCCGACCAAACACACAGAAATCATAATTTTCGATTTCTAACCTAATATAACAATCAAATCACACAACACAATGATGGGTTTGAGTTTAAACATCATTTATAGTCTTCTTTTCGCCGGTAGAGTCAACAATGTTTTTGGAAAATCAAAGTTGAAGATTTTTATATGGCTTTGGTTGATGGAAAATGAAGATGAAGAAGACGAAGAAGAGAAGATTAAGAGTTGTTTAGTTTTTTAATTTTAGGGTTAATGAAATTAAGAAATTGGTTTATTTTTAAGATTTAATTAGTTCAAGGGTATTAAAGTAAAATCACCATTAATAATGACACACTATGTCCCCTCAAAATTGGGTATACCCCAATTAATCTGGGTATACCCCAATCTCTCCAGGTTATAGATATGAATAATGAATAAAACGTAACACAATTTAGTGGTTAGATCAATGGTTAGGCACTTAATTAGGTGGACATGGCTCTTGAGTTCGATCTTGTGCTCTAGTGCGAGTCAAAATGTCTCAAAAAATTTATTTTTAGCAAATTCCACATGAAAATAACATATTTAGATTTGTCTGACTTATGAATCGGTGTAAATCGTACGAGTCAAAATGTGAATCGTAAGATTCACAACCGAATAGATTAGTTAAGATTTGAATCGTTTTGGAAAATTTTGAAGCGAATCGTAAGATTCAAATCGTAAATCGTAAGATTTTAAAAACTATGATCAATTATGGTGCTCAATTTTGATTTAGGACCCAACGCTAAGATATACCAAAACTTACAGCCAAACACAAAATAAATCAAATAAAAATCCTTGGAAACATGAGAATAATTTCACAGTAGGAATATTGGAAACACAAAATAAATCAATTATGGGCTCTCCCACCTGAATCCGATATTTTGTGGGTTTCTCTCTTCTTACCTCGAACATATTGGAAAAAATTCATGGAGAATCCCCCTTTGCTCAGCTAATCTCTCATTTCTACCAGTCCTAAGGATGAATTAGGCTTCATTAGTTGCTAGATATGTGGTAAGATCGTGGTTTTCTATCATTTTTTATCTCGATTCTATGGATTTGAGGAGTCTTGGTTTAGTTGTTGGTTGCTGCTGTATCTCTTGGAATTGGCTCTGGTGAGGATGGATTTACATTTGCGGTAGGTATTGTCTGGCTACAACAATCGTCTTCTCTATCACAATTACAAGTATCTATGTGTGTGAAATCTTAGGGTTTTCTAGTTCGGGCAACTGATTGGTCTCAATTCTCTTTGCAATTAGTTTTAAGGGTTTTCTTTAGGATGAATTTCTATTTCCTTGAAATTGCAATATCATAAGAATATTAGCTTGCACCTCTATATTGTTTTCAATTCAATTTATACAACCCATGTCTGTTGTTTTCCTCGTGTTCATCCTTTGGACTAATAATAATTTGTTTTCAATCAACTCCATATACATCTCCATGTGATCCATTTTTTTCTAGTTCCCCTGTAAGGCAACTTAATTCATATTTTTTTCCTCCTTCCCTTGTTAGCTATTCATTGTTGGTTCTTTGGTTTTGTTGTTGGTTTTGTTAACCAGGTTCCCATGTGCCGTGTTAGAAATTAAATTAATTAAAACATAAAATTAGTTAATGTTGTTAACCAGGTCTATCAGAGCTTTGTTAGAAGTAAAAAATGTTGTTGGTTTAGTTAACCGGGTCCCTTAGAACTTTGTTAGTAGTTTGAATGCCTTGTATTTTACTCGAGAGGATTGATGGAGATGTTTTGTTTTGGGGATTGGCTTTTAGATTCATTGGATCCGATCAGTTTTGTCTTATGAGTGTTTTGGGGTTTTTCAGCGAATTTTTGTTGCTTCTTTGTGATCCTTCTTCGATATGTTTTGTCTTCGTTAACGTAGAGGCTGGGTTATGTGTTTTGTTTTGGATTCATGGATACCATATATTTCTTTGGCTTCTAAAAATTTAATTTTAAAATTAAGATTTTCATATCATTTGCAGGAACAACCTTCAGAAGCAATAATAACAAGACTTTCCAGCGCCTCTTCCGCTTTGTGATTATTCCATCAGTTTAAAGACCCTGAGTCAGAACTGTTCTGACAAATGCAACCTATATGTACCAAGTGACTATCAACAGCAACAACAACAACAACAACAACAGTGCAACTCCTGCACCAAATAAACCACGATCATGTTAATTACAGAAAACTCAGGTTTTATTACCACAGTCTAGCACTAATAGCCTATGCCTGTAGGCAATCCTTTTTGGACCGGTAGATTCTCAACCTTGCATATCTTCGGGTCTCCTTCGTTTAGATTTCACTAGTATTTATTCAGTAGCGTAAGCCTTTGTCTTTTGCTTTCCTCGGTGTTTTATGTTTTAGAACTTTAGTCTTGCATTATATCTATGTAAGGTGTAACACAACATAGAACTTCCCTAATTATTGTATTAGACTTCCATATCGGGGTAACTGTATACATCAAATTGTAATTTTTAGCATTCATAACTGTAACTTGTAAGTGCTAGTTTATAAAGCACATTTGTAGTTCTATCCTCTGCACTTGTAATAGTCTACAGAATTAGGTTTTGCAAGCGGTTATCTTCCCTTGTCCTATATCATCTGCACAACAACTTTTGAAGATTTTATATTTAGGCATTTCATCCTTACAAGCCCACTTAAACCATATTCAATCATTCCCTCCTAGACTTAGGGGTGAGCATTTTATCCGTAATCCGCGGATTTAACCGGGACCAACCGTATTTTTGCTGATGGATGCCCGAACCGCTCGTTAATGGGTTGGACGCGGATGAGATTTTTTAAATCCAACCGATTATGGATTGGGCCCGGATGCAACCTTGAAAATCCGTTGGACATCCATATCTGTTAGATTAAGGGTATTTATATAGTTTATGTTATAAACGTGTAACTATGTTAAGAATATCTAGGGAAAATCCTGTTTATTACTGGGATGCCCTTGTGTCTAGCTATTACACACATTAATAGAATTTCTCTCTGTCTTCTTCCCCTCTATTTTGTGTTTGTTGTTCTTTGTCTTCAATATTACAACACGTCATCAGCAACGTAGCTCTAACCTCTGAGTCATAAAGATTTGTTCAATTGTTGCCCACAGACTCCACACGATGCACAGTCGTCTCCAAAAAATAAACATCAACGTGAAACATACACTATTTTTTTTATTTTTCTATTTATCTTTCTGTTTTTATGTATGGTTGATTTATTTAGACAGAATTGGATGGTTTATTGACGTTTTGTTTTGTCTTTACATGTACGTGAATGATGAAATCTATACGGCTGGGCTAAAACTATTAATGCCGAACTATTTGCTTGGAGCATGAGGTGAAGTAATCCATTATACAGAAAAGTGTATGATTTTCTCTTTCTCCTACTTCTTATATTGTTTTACCTATCACTTGATTAAAATGATTTCTTTATTTGTCTCTTTCCAAACGATGCTTTTCATCCTCTATGCATCTTGATGTATTAGTATTTTGAGATGTATTATATATATATATATATATATTTTCACAACCTCCAACTATGAGAATATGATTACTGTAATTCTCGAAGTTCTTTTCGGAGGAACTAAAAAATCCATTGAAATATGGTTTACAATTTCTATTCTCCTAATGAAATTGTAATCACCAAAAATTGGTGTAGTCGCAGATCGGATTACCTTTATGGTAATGAATCACATGCATGGTTGAAAATCTTCCGGATAATTTATATTGGTATCTTTGTCCATTGGACAATGATCATGTGATTCATAATTGGTATCTATTTGTTTTCTAGAACCATCAGTCAACTAGATAATGAAGTTTTCCTATGCAATGACTAAAACGACAATATCTTTTCTTTTGTCGATACGATTTGATAAATCGTAGAAACCAATTGGTGTTAGTTTTTCTCTATCGATTTTGCGATATGAGATGCAAAAAGATTCGTTATTATCTATTTTCTTAGCCAATATGGTTTTTATCTTTTACGTCAATTCTAAAAGAATGACCATGGATCATTGGTTTTTATTCCTTCAAAGAAATCATTCATCAATCAAAGAGTGAATTTTTTTAATAGTGATTTTCTTTACTTTCTTAAAAAGAATGATATAAACCAATCAAAAACGGTTTTCCTAAAAGGATGAGATTTCGTTATTATTCTATTCACAACTGCAAACATCAAGGAAACGGAGAATTGCTGCATTCCTGAGGGATATTTAGCAATATTTAATTTTATTCCTTATTATTCTCCAATTTTTTTTGAAGTTGTTCCACTTTAGTTGGAATTGGACACTAAAGATCAAAGGGTGCGCACCCGGCTTGTTAGCTGTATCATTAGTCCTTTTTGTGACTATATCCATCTTGATATCATTTTATTTTGATAAAGAAGTGTCCATAATTTCATTCTAGTTCATTATCTCGTTGATCCTTGAGGTCATGAAATTATTTTGGAGTTTTGTTTGTATATTTTGGCTGTAACTAATAAAATACATGGTTGATGTTCAATTTGTATCTCAAGTAGATTACAATTTTAGGACAATTTTTTTATGGCTCTTGGAATTAGTATCTACTATCCCACCATGTATTGTTAACGTCCAGAAATTATAATAAGTATATGTCCTCGAATTAATCGGATAATACTTTACGAAATTTATTTTCGTTTTTATAAGATGAAAATATTTCCGTCGTAATCAGGGGGAGACTATACACTACCAGCAAAAGTTGGTGTTAATTAACTTGAATGTTATATCAGTTTCTCTCCCATCATGATCAAATTAAAAAAAGATTTCCATTGACTAGACATGAAATATCATATTTTCTTTTGCATAAGCGTTTACCTCTTTAAGAGGAAAATCCATTCACATCTAGTAAAATAAGTAGCGTTCTATAATAGGCTAATGGTAGTGCTCCAATTGATTGTACCAAAAACACGATTCGCATTCTCAAAGTTATTATCTTCTCAAATGAATAAGAGGAGATTGTAATGCCCGTGGGTGCTGGTACCAGCAATTTTATGATTATTTTTTTCTTCAAGATATGCATACACTTGAGAATTATGTGGGATCGTAATTAATTAATATATTGTCGAATATTCATTCAAAGTACCTACTGAAATAAATGATGGTGGTTTTAAACCCCTATGAAAAGGAATATCGACATATGTGATTGGTTGGCATATAATCCAAATTATGTTGGATTAATTTCTCGATTGACGCAATTTTGGATCCAAAACTTATCACCTTAAAAATGCCAAGCCTATTAATTACAGGTTGGTGTAGTCATATTGCGTCGTTATACTAGAAATGTATTCGTTTCAGGGTCTTATTTATTTTCAGACCCTAGGATTGATTTATTAATTGTTCTCTTTATACAATGTATGTATATGTACTTGGCGTGGTAGTCCTTGAAGGACTCATATTGTATTCACACAAGAAATGTGGTCGGAGAACATATTCAATTTGTAATCCTTGGAGGACTCAAATTATATTCAGGAAGCCACCTGACTCGATTTTGTCGGTTTTAACAATCTTTTATGTGTTTTTAGAAATTTGGTACGAAAACAAAAATCCGGATTAATTAGTTGATGATATCAACTTTATAGCTCTCTTGAGGAGTCCTTAAAAACACAAAAATCCATGCTTTAGCAGCATAAATTCTATTTTTCGTTTATTTCTTAAAATATATGCAGTTTGAATATTATGCATGCTTAAAACTTGTCTACTATGTAGACTATATTTATGATTTTGGTGCTTATTTTATATAATACTCTTATTGTTGAGTTAGCATCCATGAATCGTCAAAAGTTGTACTATTTTCCCTTAGTTTTTAGGTTTTTTGTCTTGTGTGGTTTTCCTGACATGGTTTTAACGAGGCAACATCTTTGACATTTATTTTTCTTTTAATGTTGATATTTGTTCTCTTTTTCCTTTGTCCATATTTTTTCCCATTGGGTTTTACTGGCAAGGTTTTAGTGAGGCAAGTTAATTCAACATGGTGGTCATCCAAGGGGGAGTTGTACCGATTTCAGTTATTTGGTGGATTCCCACCATTAACTAGATCATTTTGTTAGACCACATAAACTTCTTCTATGAATTTGGATATCATTCTAATCCATATAAGGTATGATCACAAATTTTTTTCACCTTTGGTACTGTAACTACATATTGGCACCTTGTTGAAGAAACTACATCAACTACATATGCAAATCATCTCCGAATATAGCAAACCAATACACAAGTTATCAATGAATTTGGAGAAGCTTGAAGATTCGAGTACACTACTATTAGAAGACTAACACAAAAGAATACTTCATCATAACAAATATCTTCGACATTCAAGAAATTCGTTCACCGAAATTTGGAAGTCTCGACTCAAAGGTTTGCAAGCCAATAATTTACTGAAGTACTCATCAGGGGGGGTGCCATCATCAAATTAAGGTGCATTCACTGGACTTTATCGAGTTGTACTCTTTTTCCTTCATCAAGGTTTTGTCCCAATGGGTTTTCCTTGTCAAGGTTTTAACGAGGCAACATTTGTGTGTCCAACAATGTTTCGATTTTTTACATGCTTATGCAATTTCATGTTTTTATCTTTTGAGTTTTCCTGGTCCGTTTGTAATTAGCTTAGACACAATTTCATCAGGTGGAGTGTTATAAATGAGTAACTATGTTAAGAATATCTAGGGAAAATTCTGTTTATTACTGGGATGCCCTTGTGTCTAGCCCTATAAATAGAGGCTCTAATGTTAGTTTATTAAACATATTAATAGAATTTATCTCTGTCTTCTTCCCCTATATTTTGTGTTTGTTGTTCTCTGTCTTCTATATTACAACAGTTTCTAGAAAATATTTAGATAGTTCTGGAATTTTTAAGGTGTTTGATTGGAGAGTTGTCCATGGCACTTCTATGTTTATTTATATATATAAAATGCGTAGGTTCTATAAGAAGTCATGTATATTGGTTTTATTTTTTCATTATATATTTTAACTAACACTAATCCATTGGATTATCCGTATCCAATCAGTTCATCCGTGCATCCATTGGATGTTGGATTGGATGCGGATGCCAAATTTAGAATCCGTAGTGAATTGGATTGGATGCGGATGAGGTAAAAACCGGTCCATACCGGCCCATGCTCACCCCTACCTAGACTTCTCACTCTTTCCTTTTGTAGCAAATCCCATTTAAACTAGTAATCATATCCTCACAATGACTATTCTAGCATGGAATTGTCAAGGCATTAACCTCCCATCATCTATTCAACATTTAAAAGGGTTGGTTTCTCCACACAAACCTAGCATATTATTCCTATCCGAAACTTTAGCTAACGAGCAACACATAAGAAGATTATAACAATCCCTTCAATTCAATAACTACTTCACCGTCTCGAAAATTGGAAGACGAGGCGGAATTTGTTTAGTGTGGGAAGACAACCTAAATATCCAAATATTATTCCACTCTCAAAACTAAATCCATACAAAAGTTACACCACCACCTCCAGAACAACCATGGTTCTGCACGGGTATCTTTGGCCCACCGCATCCCGATACAAGGAAAATTCTTTGGCAAGAATTTCCAACAATCTTTAATAACATCAATCCATGCATACCTTGGCTGCTACTGGGATATTTCAATGATGTACTAGATCAATCAGAAAAAAAAGAAGAGGAAGACAAGTAACATATGCTCAATCTCAACCTCTACTCACTCTGATGAACCAGATGGGTTTTATTGATCTAGGATTCCGAGGAGACCCCTACACCTGGACAAACAACCAAATGGGGAAAGATAAAATTCTAGAAAGATTATATAGAGCTCTGGAAACCCAACATTGGAGGACGTAAAATCCACATGCAGCAGTTACTCATCTTCCAAGAATAGAATCTGATTTCGCACCAATACTATTGTAGGAGAAAGCTATGGACTGGCAGGGAACAAAGAACTACAAATTTGAGCACCTATGGCTCTCTCATCCCCAACTCAGGCAAGTAGTTGAATCATCTTGGGAGAAACAACAAGATAATGAACCTTCCCCCGACCTCCAACTCAAGCTCATAACAACCGGAAAAACTCTCATGGAATGGAACAAAGTAACTTTTGGCCACCTGCTAACTATGATCAAGAAATTGACATCCAACATAAAGAAGGCTAAACATCAATGGGCAACCCAATCGGGCTCCGACCTGGAATATTGGTTGCCTCAAGAGAAACAACTTCGAATTAGACCATGTAGAACTATTACAACGGCATGCGACATATTGGCAACAAATATATAGAATTCAATGGCTACAATCAGGCGATCTCAACACAATATTTTTTCACACTAAATCTACCGTTCACAGAGCTTGTAACAATATACAACAACTACAAGACACACAAAACAATTGGATTAACAAAAAAGAAGACGTTGTTCAGCTCATTCTGGAACAATACACTCAACAATATACGGCGCCAACTACAGTGATAAATGAAGATCTCTTTACAAATATCAGACCAAGATTAACTCCCAGACAGTCGGAACTACTTACGAAGGAAGTAACTACAACAGAAATCAAACAAGCCCTCTTCTCCATAAATTCTGAAAGTGCTTCAGGTCCAGATGTCTGTACAAGTAAGTTTTTCAAAGTTTTTTGGGAAACAACTCACCCCCGATTGATAGAAATGGTTCGTAGTTTTTTTAATAACTTAAGTATGCATCCTCTCATGAATCACACAAACATAACACTAATACCTAAAGTCGACCATCCTTCAAAACCTTCTCAATACAGAACTATATCGCTCTGTAACGTCACATATAAACTCATTTCAAAAAAATTATTCAACCGAATTAGACCCCTTATCCCCTTTTTAATAAGCCCTTACCAAAGTGCTTTTGTTCCACAAATATCAATACACGATAATATAGCCATTGTTGGAGAACTCTTCCATCATATCAGAACCTCAAACCTCACCAAAGACCCAAAAATAGCTCTCAAACTAGACATCCAAAAAGCCTATGATAGCTTAGATTGGGGATTCATCAAAACCTCATTTACAAATATAGGATTTCCACAAGACTTTATAGACTACATTATGCTATGCGTCACAACAGTTACATACTCAGTCAACATAAATGGTACTCCCCATGGCTACATCAGCCTAAGTAGAGGTATCAGACAAGGAGACCCGCTATCATCCTATATTTATAACACATGTGCTGAAATCCTATTTACAAATCTATGAAACCTTCAAAACCAAAAATTAGTCCAAGGACTTAACATATCAAAAAAAGCACCACCAATTATTCATTTAATGTATACGGATGATTTACTGATCACATACAAAGCTTCGGACCAAAGTAACCAACACCTTAAAACCTTGATCCACTCCTATAGAACTTCTACAGGACTAGTAATCAATACTACCAAATCAGTAATCATACATTACCAAAACCTAGACCCGATCAAGATAAACGATCTTCATCAATTCTTCAATATGCCAGCAACATCTAAACCTCCAACCTATCTGGGAGTCCAATTCAAACATGGAAGGATATCCAATCAAACCTTCCCTCCCCTCTTACAGAGATTAGCCCGGAAAGCTAAAGGATGGATTACAAAATACCTAAATCCAGCCGAAAGACTCACTCTAATCAAAACCTCCCTAATTCCCACTTCAAATCACATCATGAAGACACAAAACCTACCCGCCAATATTCACAAAAAAATAGATCGTATCACCAGAGATTTTTTCTGGGGACACGACTCAACAACTATAAAACTCCACCCTATAGGATGGGATAAAGTAACAAAACCTCCGAAGGGGGACTAGTAATAAGGAAGAGTAGTGATCATAATAAATCACTTCGCATGAAGATTATATGGAATCTACATGAACAACCTAACTCTCTCTGCGGAAGTCTCTTCAGTGCAAAGTATCTTAATCAAAAGCCAATACTACAAGGCATTTATTTTATACCCATCTCCTCCAGTCCTCAATGGAGACAACTAGTATCAATTGTCCCTATCATGCAACATTTAATATTTTATCGTATTGGAAATGGACTATCGACCCCAATAGAAGCCAGTTGGATTCCAAACTCAACAAATCTAAACCCAACTCAATGCTACCCAATCTGAATGGTAGCTGATATCATCGACCCAATATCCCATTCCTGGAACCATGAAAAATTAAACACCCTTCCTAATCCTATAATCCAAAAAATCATAAACATCGACCTTCCCCAAAGTAGTCCCCAGGATAAAATTATTTGGCCACATGCAAAATATGGAAACTACACTACCTCTTCAGGATACAAATGTCTAACCCATGGTCAACCAAATCACACCCCTCTACCACCTACCAAATTTCTATGGACTTTACCATGTCCACCAAAAATTCGGCTTTTCTTGTGGAAAGCCATCAATGAAGGATTACCAACCTTCTCTCTCTTACATCACATCCATTTGACCAACTCAGACATATGCCCAACATGCAACATAGATCCAGAATTGGCAAGTCACCTTCTAATTCATTGTCCAACATCAACTAATTCATGGTACACCTTATTAAATCAACTTACAAATTCACCAAACCCCAATCCCCCACCAGCTTTCACCTTAACACCTCAAACAACCGTTTCCCAAATCCTTCAACAACCTGCATCAACATCTGTAATCTCCTGTTTTTGTTTTCTATTATGGACCATATGGTTGGATAGGAATGATCTAATATACCAAAAAAAGCAAACAACTTCGGAAGAAATCCTAGCCTGGGCACAAAAACTGCAACAAGAATACTATGGGGCTCTACACTCTTCCCCACCAATCATTCCAGGAGATACTCCGATATTTAACCACCCAATAAGATACAAAAGGATATCAACAATATCGGTAGGATGGTCCATTCCAAATATCAACTGGATCAAGATTAACACTGATGGAGCTGCCAGAGGTCATCCAGGATTTGCAGGGGCAGGGTTCATCTGCAGAGATTCAAACGCATGAACGTTATCGGCTCTAGCTCAACCACTGGGAATTACAACTTCATTAACTGCGGAAACTTGGGATATGCTTTTGGCTTCAAGAACAGCAACAGAAAGACAATGGCCAAAAGTTCTCTTTGAAACCGACTCAGAAAACCTACTGCGCTTCATCACTTGCTCTACCCCTCCACCTTGGCACATAGCAGGAATGATTGAGGAAATAAAATTTAGATTTCATCAGATCCCGCAGGCTGCTATTCAGCAAAACTATAGAGAAGGAAATCAAGCAGCCGACGGATTAGCCAATCATGCGGCGGATGGAAGTCAGACAGGAAGTTCATCAACCAAAATATAGGAACAGGCAGTCCCATCTTTTATTAATCAAATTTTATTGAGTTATTTTGTAAAAGGGTCGCAAGTTTTTTATCCAATTAGGGTCTGGGTCCTAGAATATGCACTTGATGTATTTGGGTCTTTGACTAACCTAAGACCGCTAGAAAATAGTTAACTGATTTTTTTTTATTTCACCAAACACCTGGACTATCCTTGACTAGCGTTGACTGTTTATCAATTGTCTAAAGTATATAACTCTCTGCTCCTTTCCATCATCTTCCATGTCCGATGTCTGCTGATAGCCAGATAAAAAAAAAAAATCTCGGTAATTTATCCAAATCCTCCAAATCATGGAACAATTTGTCCGTTAGCAAGGGCGATTTGGAATGTAAATTCTACCCCCCAAAGTTGGCATCGATCAACAATAGTCATCTTATAATCCTATAACAGGTGCTGGCACTTTTGTTAACAAACCTATCATGTAAAGACGCATCATGAGACCAACACACTCGACGATCTATCGGTAATAAATGAGCCTATTGGTTCTACACATGACACAAGTACACTTATAACTTGTTTCAGTTTACTGGAAATTCATAATCAACTTAGGAAATAACTGAACTCAGTGTGTTTTTTTGCATGCCTTGTGGAATGGAGTCAAAATGAATCCAAATAAAAGGTAAGGTCTAAGTGAACCAGTTGCCTATATAAATACTTTTCATTCATTATGGGTTACAGATTCATGCTTTAGAATCTGAGAACCACTGTTTCTAGCAATATCGTGTTCATTATTCTATACTTCTTCATACATAAATATGTCAAGTGTAAATAAGATGGAAATCAAAGACCACTGTATTATACAGATTCATGTTAATAGCACTGGTTCTCAAGTCTATTGCGTTTCCTCTTTTCAAAACGCACTTAACATGTTTGATGAAATGTCATCGCATACATGTTAAGTAGCTAACCAAAGTTAGGATATATTGTCATTTGAAAGTTTTGTAAGGGCATTTTAGTAATAAATTGGACGGTCAAAGTTAGTCCACGACCCTAATGCATTAAGTGCATCTTCTACGACCCAGACCCTAATTAGATCACAAAATTACGACCCTTTTACAAAATAACTCAATTTTATTTCATGATTCCGCGGGTACCACATGCCCAAAACAAATTGCAAACTAATTTCTTTTAATAAGATGTATACTTCAAAAAAAAATAAAAAGTAGGAATACATTATACTTGAAAATTCAATTATTTTATTAATCAATCAATTGCATAATTGTTGCATGTAACTAGTGCATAAATTATTTTTTATTCTTAATTTTGCACAATTTTTAACCATCCCAAGATATAACGAAGTACCATTGCCCAGAACCATTACTAAATCTATAAATTCCGTCTCGACGTGCCTCCCAGCTACAAGTACCACCGTCACAATTACCATCTCTCGTCTCGTTAAAGATCTGATATGATCTGTTAACTGGAACTCCATTGTTGTCGAATTGAAAATTACAACCGCAATAAGTTTTTTCAGCAGACTACAAAAGAAACTTAAATGTCCAAATAAAATGATCTGGAATACGTTTTGTACTTGCATTTGCATCATCACACCAACAATGTATCGTCAAATTTGCGTCGATCTCGTTGCCAACTTTCACAATAATTTCTCCTCGAGATGATGAACACTCATCGGAATAGAACTGCACAGAAAACAAAGTAAGCAAGTATGTAAACGTCGTTGCTACGTCGAAGACCAGCCATTTTTTTCAATTACAGAATGGTACAATCTTCCATTATTCGTATATAAGGAACCTTTTTTTTCTTTCTTTCTTTAAAACATTAATTATTTACACGGTCGGTGAGTTAAAATTCCAAAGGTGTCACTATCCATCCACAAAAAACCCATCAAAATAAAAATAACACAAAAACTCCAACAAAATAAAAGAAACTCGCGGTTGATGAAACCAAAATTTGGTTTCATCATAAAATTTGATGAAACCCCAAAGAATTTGATAAAACCAAAATTTGGTTTCATTATAAAATTTGATGCAACCAATTTTGAAATTTGGAGTTTTTGTATCAATTTTTAAAAATTTGGGGTTTTTGTATCAATTTTGTTTAAGATGGAGTTTTAATGGATCCCAACATTTGAGTGGGGTTTTTGTACCACATGTTTGATCACCTTGGGGTTTTATGACTAGTTTTGTTATTTACATCATGCATATATTTATTTTAGACAAGAAAATCCTACATATCTCTATCTTTATTATTTTAGAAAAAAAAATCCGTTTCTAATTTTTTAATTAATTAATTTTGCTTTTCTTTGCTTCTTTCATTTTTCTTGAAACATTAATACTACGTTTATATCTTTATTTTCAGAAAAGAAATCTTATTAAATTTTTTTAATTAGCTCTGTTTCTCCGGGAAGGAACAAGGCCGTTCAGTGAATATGACTGAAATTGATTTTTTTTTCTTTTAATTTACAAAACTAGTGACAAAACCCCTAGGTGAACAAACTAGTGATAAGAAAAAAACGGTCATATTATTTCTACTAAATAAAAACCGTTTCAAATAAAAGTGGCACAAAAACCCTAGGTCAAATATTTTTGAGTAAATTTAGTTTTTATTATTTTTTTAAAAGCCAAACATACCCTTCATCCAGATCTCCGCCGTCGTTTTCTTCTTCTTCTCTCATTTATTTTTCTTCTTTCTTCGTCTCCTTCTGCACACCACAATCACCACCAGTAGCAACAATAGATCTCACGAACAACAGCAGCAACACCTCCGTCACCACAAGCAGCAACACCTATGGTGATTTCGTCGATCAATTATGGATTTCGTCGAATTTTTTTTTAGGGATTTCGTATAATAACAACAATAGAATCAATTAGGGATTTCGCCGATCTCTTTTCTTTATCGTTCACCACCAATTCTATGTGGTGATTGAAGTAACAGTAGCATCAATTAGGGATTTGGTCGATTAGTTTTTTTTAGAGTTCTGTTAATTCTCTGAAGTTTTAATTGGGGTTTTGAAATCTTGGTTATTCTCAATTATTTGAGGGGGTTTTCATTGATTGTACAAAGGGTTTTGTTTTCTGTAGTTTCAATTGGTGTTTTGTGGATTAGTCGAAACTATAGCACTACAATCTGATTTTGAGTATGGATTTTTGTTTGTATGTTTTTGAAGGTGTTGAAGAGACGGTGTCTATGTTTTGCTACTGTTAATAGGGCAAGGGGTTCTGAAATTTCTTCTTTTTGATTTGTGTAGTTCCCTTTTTTTTTGTAATTGAGTTCTGAAATTTCTCATTATGGGTTCATGGTGTAGGGTTTTTTGAGTCTTCTACATATTCTGCCAAGCAGATAGAAACCCATTAGAATCCTTAATGACATCAGTGGAATCATCAAGCCTTGCAGGTACATCAAATTTCAATCATTAAGAATCTAAGAATCCAAGATTTTTGGGGGGTTTTGAATAATCTTAATTTTGTTGGTTTGGCTTTTGTAGACTGACACTGCTGTTAGGACCACCAAGTTTTGGAAAGACTACTCTATTCTTGGCTTTGGCTGGGAAGTTTGATAGAAATCTTAAGGTAATGAGAATTTGTGGTTTGTTTTGGTTTCAAGGGTGAGATTTGGGGTTATAATTTCGTGCTTGAGAAATGAAATGGGGTTTTCGTTATAAAATGTTATAGGTATCTGGGAAAGTGACTTGTAATGGGCATGAAATGGATGAGTTTGTTACTCAAAGAACATCAGCATATATCAGTCAGTATGATCTTCATATCGGTGAAATGAATGTCAGAGAAACCTTGGCTTTTTGGCTAGATGTCAAGGAGATGGAACCGGTTATGGTAAGTTTTCAAGTAATGGTGAATTTTGGAAAAAGAGGAGTCTTTGCATAATTTGAGTTGAAGGTATATAACTTTTGTTAAAATTTTCAGATATGTTGACTGAACTATCAAGAAGAGAAAAAGCAGCAAATATTAAGCTTGATCCTGATATTGATGTCTACATGAAGGTGAGTGATTTTGACTCTTCACCTGTTGTGGAGTTATTTGACAGTGCCGAAAGGTGAAATTTCTTGTATGGTAAGCTTAATGTACTTCATGAAACAGTCATCAGCACTTGAAGGGAAAGAAGCAAGTGTAGTCATAGACTACATTTTAAAGGTGTATCACTGCGAAACAATCATGGTTATTAAGGAAAGAGATCTATTTACGCAAAGTTCTTATTTATTTATTTTTCATTTGTGATTGAAAATGTTAGATTTTGGGGCTGGAAATTTGTGCTGATACCATGTTGGGTGATGAAATGGTGAGGGGTGTCTCTGGTGGCCAAAAGAAGCGTGTTACAACAGGTAAAAAAACTCATATGATCATCCAATCAACATCCAATCAAAACTCATTGAAGCTTTTCGAAAATCTGAATCAAAGAAAACCCTGGCACCTAAAAATGTAACTACTGTCAGTTCACCTAAAAAACACTCTAGCCAATCAACATCCAAGCAATCTAATGTTGAAGGCAGTCGCACGCGAACTCTAGTGGCCTCCTCGAGGAAGGAAAAGGATGTGGAAACAGCTAAAAGGAAGCGTTCAACTCCTTCGAAATCTGCCACGAATGTGACGACAAGCAAGGAGAAAGATGGTAAATATTCATGGCATATCTTGTTTGTGTAGTCTCTCGTTATAAATTGTAATCTTTTAGCAGGAAACAACATTTATAAAGAATGATACTCGTTTAATCCACATAGATCTTGACATATTTGTCTTGTTATTGTTTTTCTGTTCTTTGTAAAGGTAAAAAGTTGGTGAAAGGGAAAGAAGAACATGATAAGGGTTTAAATCCCTCCGAAGATGAGTTACGCTGCACTATAGTTCAAATTCTGGATGAAGTTGACTTTAACACGGTAAGCCAGAAATGTAATAGCTTCAAACCTGTCTTGTGCTGGCGAATGGTATTATGACTTCCCTTTCTAAGTGGTGTAGTTTCTTCTTGCTCAATTTGGGAAGTCTGGTGTACTATGAATTACATTTTGACCCCTCAGATTTTCCCTCTCATATTAGTTCATCTGGGTGAACTCGGAAACTCCTATTCCTTTAATATAAAAAATCCAGTCGTCAATTTTCGGTCCTATATTCAGCATCCTGGTTATTCTTAATTAGTTTACAGAGTTTCAATTGCTAACTGAAATATACACCTTCTGATTATTTTGTTGCTTTGGTAGAGATGGACAACATTACCAGGAGAGCCACCTCCCCTAGCTTCCTCGTTTTCTCGTTCTGCATCGTCCATGTATCTTTTTCCATTTATGGTCTACAGGTAAGGGGGTAGTCAAGTTTTCACACATAAGACTATTAGCTATCACCCGTGCAAAATTACCATATGCAGATTTCACCATTCTGGCGTTCTGCACTCCATTTTCTAATGGCCAGTATGGCATGCTGCCAAGTTCAATTCATGAGTCATGTAGTGTTTATTTGTTGCAGATTTTATCCCACATGAGTTCCATTAGGTTTAACTCAACTTTGGTTTGCTTCCAATGTCTCTTCAACACCTTCAAAAACATACAAACAAAAATCCGTACTCAAAATCAGATTGTAGTCCTATAGTTAGAGATGCAATTAGTGGTGTTGAACTAGGGTAATTGTGAAACAGCTTATGGATTAGTTGCAATTATTTTTTCCTAGTTTATTTTGATTTGGTTTCATCATTGAAGCTGTGTTGGTGAAATGACAATATGTGGAAAAATGATGAAACCTAATTAGGTTTCATCTAGTTTTAGTGAAACCCTTTTTGGTTTCATCATTTTTTTCTTATTTTGTTGAATATTAATCAATTAAATTCATTTTTTGTTGAAACAGGTTTTAGTTGAGGAGTTAATGGTAGTGGAAGTTGTGGTGCTCGTGGTTGTGGCGACGATGGGGGTGATATCTTCACTTATACCCATTGTTGGTGGAGTGGGTTTGGCGTCAATGCCCGAAGAATCTTTCAATTGGTAATGGACACAGATTTGGTGGTTGATCACTTGATTTCTCTGTATGATGTCAATATATTCATTCAGTTGTCACAATTTCGTCAATTGGTTCAGATTTTGAACCTTGTAGTCGATGTATGACCATTTCTCAATGCTTCTTTTGAAAACAGGGCAGGGTTTTGGAGTGCAATGGCATCCAACGTGACATTCCAATCACGTAATGTACTTAGCAAAAAGTTCATGGTTAAGAAAGAGGTAATGCCTGACAAGATGCAACTTTTTGTTACTTTTTTTGTCACTATTCACAGAAGCATTGTTGTCACACCCTGATAACCTTTTCACTTACTTGTTGTGTCACTTCATGTTAGAATATTTTCGTGAAACTAAGCACATTATATCTTAAATTGGCATGTAACCTCTTTTTTTCCTGAGAGATGTTGTTGGAATTACAAGAGAAGCTGCAATGTATTGCGGATTTGTTTGAGCTTAGCTACAATACGTAGAAAATTGATGAAACCCAATTAGGTTTCATCTAGTTTTGGTGAAACTTATTTTGGTTTCATTATATTTTTTTCTATTTGGTTTCATCATTTTGTTCTTATTTTGCCTAGTTTTTTTTTGGTTTGGTTTCATCATTGAAGCTGTGTCGGTGAAATGACAATATGTGGAAAAATGATGAATCCTAATTAGGTTTCATCTAGTTTTAGTGAAACCAATTTTGGTTTCATCTATTTTTTGGTGAAACCAATTTTGGTTCCATCATTTTTCAGTTTGGTTACATCATTTTTCACGAGAAATTATTTGCACAAGAAATTTTGGTTCCATTATTATTTCAGTTTGGTTTCATCATTTTTTCTCATTTTCAGTTTGGTTGCATCATTTTTTTCTCATTTTGTTGAACATTGACCAATCAAATTAATTGTTTGTGGTGGCGGCGGCTGGTTGGTGGTGGTGGTCGGTGATAATGATGGTGTTTCTCGGTGACGGCGGTGGTCGTCTATGGTTGTGGTTGTTGGCTGCGGTGGTGGTGGCGGTGGTTGGTGACGGCGGCGGTTGGCAGTGGTGGTGGCGGTGGTGGTTGGTGACGGCGGCGGTTGGCTGCGGTGGTGGTGGCGGTGGTGGTTGGTGACGGGGGCGGTTGGCAGTGGTGTTGTTGGTGATGGCGGAGGTTGGCAGTGGTGGTGGTGGCGGTGGTGGTTGGTGACGGTGGCGGTTGGCAGTGGTGGTGGTCGGCGGCGGCGGTGACGGTGTGGTGGTGGCGGCGGCGGTTGGTAGTGGTGGTGGTGGCGGTGGTGGTTGGTGACGCCAGCATGGATTATGAATGATGGTGGTGTGGTGGCGGTGATGAGGTCGAGGGACGGCGGCGGTGATGAAGTCGATGGAGGTAAACTATGATGGTGGTGGTCGGCGGAAGTCGTGGTGGCGGAATCGGTTGTGGTGGTCGGCGGCGGTGGTGGTGCAGTGGCGGTGGTGGTGCAGTGGCGGCGGCGGTGCAATGGCGATGGTGTTGTGTTGTTGTTGGTGGTGAGAATATAATAAAAATTAAAGGTGGGGTTGATTTTTATTTTTGTTGGGGTGATTTAAATTAAAAGGGTAATATAGAAAGTTTATGTTAAATGAGGTTTTTGTGAACAATTTGTTTTGTTGGGGTTTTTGTACATGGATAGTGACACCTTTGAGGTTATAACCCGCGCACCGTTTAATTTAATATATTTGTTAATTATAGAAAGATAAATTACAGAAGATCCTCGTTAAACCGGAATTTAGTGGGAAGCCGAGCAACAAGCTGAGCTCCAACCCCTTTTTATATATTACATGAACATGAACTGAATTTGATCTATTGTTTCGATGTAATGAGTATTTGGAAGAAATTTTAATAGGTAAATTTGTTCATTCTGAAGGTACATAATCCCAAAGTAAATAAGGTCTTTTCTGATGATGTTCACTAAACTAGGAGGATTGGGTTTCCAATTTTCAGAAACAACTTTAATTTGTTCCTTACAAAATATATTTCAGGCCAGTGGCTCCATCGTTTTTCAGACCACAGATGACACCATTATTTCTACAGATAGGACAAGTTATACCTAGACCAAACCAAATCGTCCTAGTGAAAATAAAAAGATGAGAGCTAGACAGCCCCACCAGATCTACATAACACAAGTGACAGGACACAGAAGCAAAAGAATGAAAAACTTGCTACTTTAGCATTCAAAGGAAACACATCAGCAGAGATTTTCCAGACTAAAAAGCTAATCCCAGGGCCAACGTTAACCCCCTCAACATCTTGTCCCAAAACTTGTCAGAATTTCTTTTGGCATTTCCAGAGATTAGAGAGTAGGCAGACTTAGTACTGAACTCTCCAATCTTTCAGCCTTTCCTATAACAACCATCATCATTCAATTCAGAAATTTAAATATATAAACAGAAAGTGCACGGTACCCAACATTAATGGAATAGCAGCTTCGGTATAATGGACTACCCAACATTAGACCAAACTACCTATAGCAAATTGACACTTGTACTTACGTTTTAATAGTTTGAACTGCAGAAGAACAAATTGATAATTGATCATTCCCTTTTCGAGGGAGACTAAAATTAGAATTTAGACGCTAACGAGTAAGCAAAAAACAAACATCAGCTAATTAGGAGATACAAACTTGCACTCATACAGATGTACTTTCTAAGATTGCTTCCAGACTTCCAGCTCTTCAGAGACAGGGTATCTGTGGTACATTTATATATTATCGCCATGGTCATTCTCACTACGCACACCTTCCACACAGTTCAAACTTCAAAGCAATTTGTATCCGCCTCAACGCCATTTTCAATGCTGGTGTTGTTATGCCCTTGTTTCAGAGCCTTTAACTCATTTACCACGTAAAATTTGAAGTAAGTCCATTCATTTTCCTACTCCGTGTTGCAGGCATCAAGTCTGCTTACCGATACTTTCCATTTTGTTGGATCCCCCCTTCTTTGTCATTCAATGTTTCTGCTAGTAACAAAATACTTCTGTTACAAGTTTAACTACATAATAAAGAACCAACAAGCATTCACATCCATCCATTGAAACACGGAAACAAGTGGTAGTTCATAAAGATAGTAGCACAGATGTTCTCATAAAAGCCAATGCAACAAAAGCTAATACCAATTGTCCAAAACAACAGAATTGTAACCTAAAAGCAACTACAGTAGTTGTCCAAAAAAAAAAAAAAAAAAAAATTTTTGTCCCGCAGTTGTCCGAAACTACAAAAGTGGTCCAAAATTACCCGTAGTGGATAACTTATCATCTGACCATCTACACCATTTGCATTGATCATCTGTAGTCTCACCATCAGTACTTGAGCTATAAAGAAAGTATTTGAATTTGGTAATCCAAACTTTTACACCCACTCTTCGTATTAGATTCTCCTACTCTAAATGCAAATAGAGATGAAGTTCAAAGCAGGTAGAGATTACATTTTCAAGCAGTCTCTACTACTAAAATATATGCTAGAAAATTGTAGAAAAAATGAACACATCGGCTTGAATTCAGAAAGCCTCAAGTCTGCTTCGGGCAACAACTGATTGAATTAAGATTCAACCATCACTCCTTAATTTTGTGAAATCTGAAGCCAAAAGACACTATGTCATGCTGTCGTAACTGACGAGCAATTTTCTGAAATCTGCATTATAGAGACTACAGATATAGTAGTATGACACCATTGAGGAGTGGATTCAACAGAGGTATTTTTAGAACTTTAAGAATATCCTACCATTTTCTTCAGATACCATTTTGCTTATCACATTTTACCAAACTTTCATCTTAAGACATCTTAAACAAATAGGAGGACATTCTCAAAATTCTAGTATTATTGCAAGTTATAATTGACACAGTCCAAACTATTAATTGTGAATATGAAACACATGTTAGCTTCTAGAATGGATGGCTTCTAGAATGGCCATTATTTTCTTCCTCCCTTATTTCTTCTTCCTCCCCTTTTTGACAACATCCCTTATTTTTCTTCCTTTCCTTTTTGACAATATGTCTTTTGTAATGTATATAAATAGGTCACCTTGTAAAGAATCAGATACACAATCAATACACAAATTATGAAGTGAGAACCTTAAGTTTTTGTCATGGTATCGAGCCTAGTATCCAAAAATTCTAGTATCCAAAATCCTTTCGTTATCGTTCAATATGTCGCGTGAAGATTATCAACCTATCACCGTAAAGTTTGATGGAACAAACTATAACCATTGGTCCTTCCTTATGAGAAGTTTCCTCAAAGGAAAAGCTATGTGGAAATATATTGATGGTAAAGCCAAGAAGCCCAGTGTTGTCTCCTCGGTGTCTTGTTATTTGAGATAAAGAAGTTGATCCTAGAAAGACAAAGACAAAGGAACTCGAAGGAGAAAGCTACCGAAGAGGGGAGATCAACAATCACAAGATACTCACATGGATAAGCAATACAAGAATCACCTCCATAAGTATGCAACTTCTGGTTTTGAGCGCCAAAGACGCATGGGAGTTTCTTTCAAAAAAGGTATACCCAAATCAACTTTGCTCAACGTTACAAACTAGAACAAGATATTCGTTCTATGAAGCGAAACAGATGGATCGGTCGATCTCGGACTTTCATTCGAGATGTCAATTATATGGAATCGGCTAGCACAGATGGAACCCAATTGGACTATAGATATCGAATCGTGGCGTAAATACGAGAGAAGAGTCGCGACCGGTTCAACTCTAATGGCGTTAAGAGATGATTTTGAGATTGTAAGAGCTTCAATCCTTCATCGATCTCCTCTCCCTACTCAGAAGTTGCATTGTCCGAGCTTATTATCAAGAAACTCGGAAAAGGATCAAGCCGAGAGATACCGCTGTGTTTGCCGTTCCTTCGCGTGGAGGTTTTAATAATATCATCAACTCTCGGAGAAACTACCGTGACATGTCACAGTTCGGTGTTACAACTGCAAGAAGCCTGGTCACTTGGCCAAGAATCGCACTTTACCAACAACACAGAGTATGTCACAAACATCAAGCATCTCAAATTCCAACTCACCAAGGATCAAACTCACAAATTCAATGCAATTATTGTAAAGCTTAGGTCATACAAAGAGGAAATTGTACATCTCCATTTTCAAGAAACATGAGAGAAAGAAGAAGGTTAAATGGAACTGCATACACATCTATGCCTTCCATTCTTATAAAGACCTGTGTTAGAAAGAAGCCATGAATCATCATCATCTACATCAAATAATCTTGCTGATATTCAAGAGATGCTCAAACAAGCCCTTGCAATTGGTAATAATAATTCTACAACAAAGATCTGCTTTTTAGGTTCCATGTACCTTTTCAAATGGTTGGTTTCTTGACTCGGTGCTTCTAATCATATGACATTCAATTCTAATGTATTTGAAAGCAAGCATCCTATTGTTACACCTAAAATCCAAACTGCAGATGGATCCGAAATAGCTGCTAGTCATATTGGACATGTTAAAGTCTCAGATAAAATACGTATACCTGATGTGTTACTTGTTCCAAAGATCAAGATGAATCTTATATCAATTGGGCAACTGTGTAATCATGGTTTTAACATTTATTTCTTCTCCTTTGTTTGTGTAATACAGGATCCAGATGAGAAGCTTGTTGGGATAGGCCGTAGAGTTGGTAGATTATATCTCCTTGAAACTCTCAATGTTCCTCAACAATCAAAGAATGAACTTATGCTGCAGTTGCAAACTCCTTCCTTCTACTTGTGTCCCCATTTATGTCTTGGCATTCTAAGCTAGGCCATGTCTCTTTTAAGCGTCTTACATATATGATCAATAAAGGACTGTTAGGAACAATTCAAGTTGATAAAGAACCTTATTGCATTTCGTGTAAGTTGGGTAAACAACCTGCGATTCCTTTTAATAATAGTGTTACACATTCAGTTGAACCTTTTGATCTTATTCATTCAGATGTGTGGGGAAAGTCTCCCATTTCCTCTAAGGGAGGGGCTTTATATTATGTTATCTTCATTGATGATTTTTCTCGTTTTACATGGCTATACCTTTTCAGTTCCAGGATCAGAATTTTTGAAAATATACACAGATTTCTCTAGAATGGTCAAAACTCAATTTAGAAAATCCATTAAAACTTTCCGTCTTGATCAAGGAGGTGAATACATATCAACTCCTTTCAAAGAATTTCTCAAAAGAAGGTACTATTCTTGATTATCTTGTACAGAAACTCGAGAACAAAATGGTATAGCAGAAAGAAAACATCGTCACATCATAGACACAGCTAGAACCCAACTTCTTTCAAAGATCGGGTTCCATCTAATTTTTGGGGTGAGTCGGTCCTTCATCGAGTTTACACAATAAACCGCATTCCATCTATAGTCACAGGAGGAATATCACCTTATGAACGTCTCTATGATAAGAAACCTAATTATTCGAGCTTCGTGTCTTTGGTTCAACTTGTTTTGTTCTTCTCACAGAAAAGAGAACGAAACAAACTCAAGAAAAAGAATGCTATCTGTGTGTTTTTAGGCTATGGTATTGAACAAAAAGGTTATCATTCATTTACGATCCAGAAAGTCGACGCTTACGTGTTTCTCGTCATGTTACATTTTGGGAAAATATACCTTTTTGGTCTCTTCCTAGTAGCAAGTCTTCTACTCTAGAACAGTTTACGTATCTAGATCCTTTTGAGGATATATCTCTATCCAACTCTCAGCCTACAATTATTCCATCAACCACCACGAAGTCACTCCTCTTGAAAATTTCGAAACTCCACATGACCACTCTATGGAAAATCCGACATTGCTTCTCGGAAGGGGATCTTGTACCGAAAATGATGTTTTGCCTCCACGAACTCGTCGACCACCATCCAGGTTTGCAGATTATCATTGTTCTTTGTCATCCATTTTATCTATGCATGAACCAAAATCATACAGGGAAGCATCTTTAAGTCCAGTCTGGCAAACATCTATGGGGGAAGAACTCACAAGACACAAGGACGACTGGTACATGGGATATGGTTGACTTACCACCAGGGAAAACAGTTATTGGAAGTAGATGGGTGTACAAGATCAAAACAAATTCAGAAGGCAAGATAGATCGTTACAAATCTCGTTTGGTTGCTCAAGGATATACCCAAGAATATGGTATAGACTATGAAGAAACATATGCTCTGTTGCTCGTATGACTACTAAGGACGTACTCTCCTTTGTTGTTCTTGCTCATAATTGGAATATGCATCAAATGGATGTCAAAAATGCCTTCCTTAATGGAGAACTTCGAGAAGAAGTGTATATGAGACCACCACCAGGAATGGTTCATTCTCCAAATCAAGTATGTAAGCTTCGTAAAGCCTTGTATGGACTTAAACAAGCACCACGAGCTTGGTTTGAGAAGTTTTCTAATGCTATCCTTCAGTATGGATTCAATCAAAGTGCTTATGATTCATCAATGTTTACTCGATCAACTAAGAAGGGTATGGTTATTCTCCTCTTGTATGTTGATGATATGGTTATCACAGGTGATGATCTAGAAGGAATTACTGCTCTTAAACTTCATCTTAGTTCATGTTTTGAAATGAAAGACTTAGGTTTTTTAAGGTATTTTCTTGGTATCGAGGTCGATAAGTCATCGATGGTTATTTCATCTCACAAGTAAAGTACGCCTCCAAATTCTTCAACGTCTTGGGTTAACAGATAGTAAAACTGCAGATACACCTCTTGAACTAAATGTGAAGCTTAATCCCTTCGAAGGAAAAGTTTTATCCAATCCTACATTATATCGTCGGCTTGTGGGAAGTCTAAATTACTTGACTATCACAAGGCCAGACATTAGCCATGCGATTCATGTAGTTAGTCGTTTATGTCCGCTCCAAGGTCCACACATTATCTTTAAAGTACTTCGGATATTACGTTATATCAAAGGCACCTTGTATCAAGGTATAAAGTTCTCATCTACTTCTGATCTTTGTCTTCATGCATATTGATTCAGATTGGGCTGGTGACATCACAGATAGACGCTCAACCACAGGATATTGTGTGTTTCTAGGCAAATCTTTGATCTCTTGGCGTAGTAAGAAACAAAGTGTAGTTTCTCGGTCTAGTCTTTGAAATTTGAATATCGAGCTCTTGCTCATAAAACTTACGAGATTGTTTGGTTACGATGGCTCCTTGAAGATATGGGAGTTCATTTATCAGAACCTACTCCATTGTGTTGTGACAATAAGGTGCTATTCACATTGCCCATAATGACGTGTTTCATGAACGTACGAAACATATTGAGATCGATTGTCACTTTGTACGACATCACTTCAAGGAACAGGACTATTGTTTTACCTTTTGTTCGCTCGGAATTGCAACTCATTGATTTATTCACCAAAAACACTGACTTGACTCGTCGAGTTTTTGGTTTCAAACTCAACATGTGTGTTGCACCATCTTGAGTTTGAGGGAGGGTATTAATTGTGAATATGAAACACATGTTAGCTTCTAGAATGGATGGCTTCTAGAATGGCCATTATTTTCTTCCTCCCTTATTTCTTCTTCCTCCCCTTTTTGACAACATCCCTTATTTTTCTTCCTTTCCTTTTTGACAATATGTCTTTTGTAATGTATATAAATAGGTCACCTTGTAAAGAATCAGATACAAAATCAATACACAAATTATGAAGTGAGAACCTTAAGTTTTTGTCACAAACTAGCTTATGAAATGGTTTTAGGTTTTGGTCTCAAATGTCACCAACATTGAACAAGGTTTTCATCAACGGTTAGGATCAGTTTGGTGAAGATAGACGGTACATAACACAAATACAACCATATAAGTAGAAAACTTGCTTCTATTGTCGATAATTCAACACTAGCAAGAAGTAAGGGTTATCATTTTATTTATTTTTATTCTTCTACAAAACAAGCTGTACTTATGATATGCACTGTCCATCTTCATCAAAGCGATTATAACCATTGATTAAAACTTTGTTCAATGTCGGTGACATTTGAGACCAAAAATTATGACACTGGTGAAACTGGTTGCCAGATAGGTTCCAAATTACCCCATAGCACCTTAGATTTTTCTTTTTCTTTTTCTTGTTTTTACTCACTTTATAATGCAACAACATAAGCCATAATCGACATAGTCAAAACTAACTTGTGTATGCACCTTCCATCTTTAGACTTTACCTAGCCGGTCCTAACCGTTGATGAAAAAAGCCATTCCACGTCAATACCAAAGGATCAGAAAAACCCTGAGGAATATATACTTGGGTCATTACCAAAGGATATCCGATAACATCAATCTCTAAGTGTGTCCAACAACATCGAAAGAATTCAATAATTATTGACTTAGGCCTATCTCAAAGTATATCCAACTATGATAACCAAAAATTCCGAGGAAAGAAGACCTAGGCATCTTTTTTAAGGGTTGCACGGTGAGTGAGTGATGACGTGGCAGGAAAAAAGGCGATTTTTCAGATCTAGATTTTTCTGAAAATTTCCTCATGGAATCGGCATCTTCTTCTCCAGCAATCGATCCAAAGAGAAGCTCGACTCATGTTGCTGCGGAATCAAGCTTGATTGCATCTAATTTCCCATCTTTGGTTGATTCTTATGGTGCTAAGGAAATTCTAAATCCTAAAAATGGTGAAAATCAAAAGGGGGTTATTAAGGATTTGGATCATAACAAGAATTTATCAAACCCAAGATTTCAATCTGCTTCAGATGTGGGTTTGGGTAAGATTGAAAAAGGTTCAAATCTTAACAACACGAAAATGATTCAAGATGACGTAGCTAATCCCAATCAAGATTGGAGAGATTTATTCACCATGCCTAGGGTTGCATCTCCTGTCACTCCATTGAAGTTCACACCACCGGTGGAGATTAACGGGAAATCTACTGTGGCTGTTCAATCTGATTCTTCTTCAGCAGGGATGAAAAGAAGCGAAAATTTAGTGGTTGGATTCTTTGTGGGGAAAAGGCCATCCTTTGCAGTAGTTCAATTAGCAGTGAACAAGCGGTGGAATTTCAAAAAGGAGGTAAGTATTAAGTTATATGAAGATTTTGCTTTCATTTTTGAATTCAAGGATGTGGATGACCGTAAGTTAGTGCTTCATACTGGATCTTTCATCATCTCAAATAAGCTTTTCACTTTGAGACCATGGTCACATTTACTTGACAAAGGTATTTCAGAGGTGAAATCAATACCAATTTGGGTAATGATATATGGGGTTCCACTACATATGTGGGATGAAGAGGGATTAGGACTGATTTCTAGCTACTTAGGAAAACCCCTATTTGCAGATGAATGTACCACCTTTCGTAATAGGTTAGCATTTGCAAGAGTATGTATAGAAATTGATGTAGATTTTTCTTATCCAGAAAGCATACCTCTGCTGATAGACGGTAAGTTTTCCTTTGAGCTCCCAGTAGAGTATCAATGGAAGCCGTCAAAATGTGATGTGTGTAAAGTTTTTGGTCACTATGCAAAGTCTTGCGGAGAGAAAAAGAAGCCAAGGTGGACAACAAAGAAGGTGAGCCGGACAAATTGAGCCACGGAGTTAATGAAGTAGTAAAGAAAAACATTAGCGATAAGAATGCAGGACCTAATCATGGCAGGCCAACGGAGCCTGAGGTTAATGGAGTAGTAATGAAAAACATTACCAATAAGAATGCAGGACCTATTCAGGTACCTACAAATATGAATGGTATTAATGGAAAGGAGCATGCTATTAGTGAATTTGTCGAAGTCTCTCTCAATGATGGAAGTGAAGCTCTGGATGCAGGGAATGAAGAGGTTTCACTTGAGAGCGATGAAATGGAACCTATTGAATCTCATTCACAGAGGCCCAAGAAATCAGAAGTACACTTGAATGCAAAAAAACATGTTAAACCTACAGAAGAAGCTTCATATGGGAGGGAAAAGAAGACTACAGAGCATGAAAAGTCTGCAGAGAATCCAGAGATACATGCTTCAAAAGACTTTTTTGCAGAGGCGGATACAACAAGGAAGATACAAACTTCAACAAAAAATATCAGAAAAGGGAGTGGCAATGGAGCTGTAGAGTTGCTGGCTACACATCCAGAATGGACCTACGTAAGAACAAAAAAGAAGAATAAGGGAAAGAAAGATGGTAAACTAAAGCCAAAGCAAGTTGCCATTTGTGATTTGAACCCCGATGACTGGATAGGAATAGATTTGGGAACGTCAAACTCCTCAGATGCTAGAGTTGAAGAAGCAAGAATAGAAGAAGAGGACCATGATACTAAATCTAGTTTAGTGACAAATGATTTTTCAACTCCAATTTCGTCTGATGATTTGATTCATAAGGAGAACCCGGAGGTTGTTCTCCCATTGCAAATGGACTTGAGTCGAGTTACAATACGAAAAAAGAAGAAGAAAAATCTTGTAGGAAAGGATGCCAAAATAGACTCCAATGTTGTTTCTGCTATTACTGAGGCCGAAATAGATGCCAAAATCGCTTTTAACAAGTTATTGGGTATCTCTCACCATCCTATGGAGAGATCTATATGTAGAAATATATTGGAGAGTCATGCTAAATCAAATATGGAAATTCCTTTGATCGAGGATACTGATGGTATGGGAGATTTCGACTCCGATTCTGACTACGAAGAGCAAATTGAGGCAGTCAAATGCTCGTTTCAAGATGAAAATGTAGATTTTGAAGAGTGATTGTGTGTTTCTTTTTGCTGTTTTTAAGCAGTTCTTGGTAGAGCTTGTGTGTTGACCTTCTTGTTTGGAGGTTGTTTGTTGCTCCTCAGTGAGTTTGTGTTTTCTTTTCCTTTTTCTTTTTTGTAACTTTGGTGTTACTCTTGGTGACATCTTTGTTTTTTTAATTAAATTTTCCCTTTCGCGTCAAAAAAAAAAAAGAAGAAGACCTAGGCAATCTCAAATGATATATTATCATCCACCAGAGGATTTGATGAGTATTGACTCAAGTCAATCTCAAAGCATATCTGATGAGATTGAAAGAATCCAAGGAATATGGGCTTAAGTAAATCTTAGAAGATATTCGATGAGATAGAATCCGAGGAATATAGGCTTATGAGATGCCTTTCAGCATTAATACCCTCGCTGTTAAATCATGTTGACTATGCTTTCAATGAAGATAAAAAGTCAGTTGATCATGTTATCAAATGCCACATCACAAGATTCCAAAAACATTTCTAGTGGCTTCTCTATCCCTATCTATATATCCCCAAATGGCTCACATTTGAAGAGAGAGGGAGTGTAAAAACACTCCACTTTGGCTTCTTTATCTTTATCTTCCTCCTTCAAATATTATAAAGATTCTTCACATCATCCATAATTGAAGAATAGATATGTAACCTTCAAATTTGTTTGATAGTGACAACTCACCTACACTTTAACGCTTTACCCATACTTTCTTATCTGGTTACTACTGTATGTCATCTAATCTTATACAATAAGCACCCATAGTTGTGACATAATTTACATTAAAATGCCAATACTTTTTTTTATAAATCATTAATTTATTATTTAAATAATATGGATGAAACAATATTATTAAAAAATTAATAATTTAAAGATAGAGATAAGGATCAATAAATATCTGTAATAGAGATAGAGAAAGAAAAACCACTCCAAGTGGCATGTGGCATGTTTACACGACCAATATCTTGATCCCTAAATAACTTGGCAAGCAAACCACTTCATATAACAGAAAAATCAGTATCAAATATCACAAAACTTCAAGCTCTAAGTGGCATGTTTACATGACCAATATCTTGATCCCTAAACAACTTGGCAAGCAAATTACTTCATATAACATGAAAATCAGTATCGAATATCACAAAACTTCAAGCAATAACAAATGTAATTAATGCACTGCAATGAAGTGAAATCGCTCAGTACTGAAGCAGTAGAGCAGCTGCTAAAGATTCCGACTACAAAAATATTTTTACGATTAGGCATAGAACAAGAATGGACTGACATCGTTCTTCGATAAAAGGAAGACTTCTAAAATATAAGGGTTGTTCAGTATGGAAGTTGGGGTACTCAGTTAAGCAACAGATCTAGAAATACTTGCTATTATACAAGGTTAAAACTTCAAAAGTACGAGGGCCAATTAGAAGGTATTCTAGGACAAGCCTCATTGAATGGTCATTCCTTATATAGTCCATACTGGGTGTAACAAAAGAACTTAGCAAAGATTCTAACCTGTAATGCCCTTAATGTCTCCTCGTTTCTGGTGGCACCATTTCTGAGACATACAACGGGGACTGCCAACATAATCAATATACCAGGACAACATGACCGTCAGCAAGCAAAGTACTTCTGATATTAATTTTCCACGTGAGAAATTAAGGCTACCTACTAAAAATACTAGATAATGACAATGGACGCTACCTACTTACCACTACCGACCATCGTATGACCCCCAACGTCAAGTATTCTGCAAAGAAATGTGGTTTAGTGCTCGACCATACATGATGTGTAACAAAGCCTGTCCAGCCTGATCAGCCGCACAGGCACAATGGTAGGCCTGACCTCCTGTATAACATCATAAGAAGCAGTTCAAAAAATCTTAATAAAACTATATCTAAGACACATATAAAAATAAACTTGCACCATAAATTGCGGAATGATGATAAATCAAACTCTAGCCTAAGAATTTATTGATTACTTGATATTTCTAATTACCTTTACTGATTCCTGCAGATCCCACCACTGAAGTCTGAGAAGGAAGAGAATAACGAAAGCTGTAACTTGGGAATTCTGGGATTGAGTGGTAATGGTGATGAAATCCACCATTGCCAACTGAACTTCTCCTTGGTTAGACTAAGTGAAGCTGAAATAAGAACAGATGACAATGATTCAAGTTATCAATGAGCAAATTCTAGCCTGCATGAGCTCAAATCGGATCAAACAGTATTGCACAACATCTTTAATCCTAGAATGAACTACTGATTTAAGAGATGGTACGATATATCAAGGTAAATAAATAAATAAAGACACAAAAATGATACATATATATCAAGATAAAAAATAAAAAAAGACACAAAAATAAATAAACAAAATAAGAATGCAACATATGATATTATCATCGTGGTCTTCAATTACTCAAAATTGTTGGTCATTCCTTACTCCTAAGGATAACAAACAGTCCTAGAGATGTGACCCTTTCAGTTTGTATTTAATTTCAGGACTCTCTTAACTCATCGATTGAATCCCCAACGTATTCAATCAGCATATTCAATCAACGTAGTAGAGAAACAACAGTGGGTACCGTAGTATAACAGAAATAGCACAACATTAGTATAACAGAAATAGCACAACATTGGTATTACGATTATCCTCGATCAAAAGAACTATAATTTTTTCAAAGCAATCAAGAATAAAAATCCTACTTTATTTTAATTTATAAAATTATTTCAAATTTCTTGACTAGGAAATAGATTTATAACTGAACTACAAACCAAATACAGAGAACAGCGGAACCAAAATACGAGGCATTTTAGTGCTTCTCTATCAAACAACAATGTATGTAGGTCATGAATGCAACAACAGTGTATATAAACTCCATGCAACCAATGATTCTCTCTTAGTTTCTTCGTTCTCCAGTACAAAATTGGGTTTTACATAAGACGAATCAGAAACGGAAACAAACCCAGAAACTCGAGATTATAAATTTGCAAGTACAGAAATGAAGAAGAAAGAAAGTAATTTCACCTAGTTCTTTACTGTTACTACGTGACATTGAAATGGATTGCATCGATGAAGAATTTTTTTCTTTTGTTTTTGGTTCTTAATAATGAGAATAAAACTCAAACTGGGGAATTTTGACCTAGGTCGATACAACCAAGAGAGATAGTAACCATGTCATGAAGCCAAAAGACACTATGTCATGTTGTCCTAACTGACGAGCAATTTTCTGAAATCTGCATTATCTAGACAACAAATACAGTAGTATAACGTCTTGGAGGAGTGGATTCAACGGTGGTAATACTAGAATTTTAAGAAAACACTACTATTTTCTTCGAATACCATTTTACTTATCATATTTCACCTCAAGTATCTGGAAAAAATACGGCAAGATGTTCTCAAAATTCTAGCATTACCTCTGTTGGATCCACTCCTCGGCAGCTATTACTACATGGAAGTCGTTATGAAAGTTAGTATCCTGAGCTTGGTGTTGGAATGAGTCATGAATATGTTGAATCAACCTTTACCTACTCCACTATACCTACTCCACTCAATTATACCTACTCCACTCAATTATTTAATTATTGTAATTTACTTTGTTGACTAAATATACCTCCCATTTTGGAGATGAATATACAACAATTTTATCTATCTCTTTCTCAGTTTCTACATAGTATCAGAGCAAAGGAGACAGAGAAGAGAAAACCTAGCCTAGATCTCCTTTAAAGCTTCGATCTATTGTAGCTTCACATCAAATCTACTTCTAACTCAACAGATAATCAAGAGAGAAAAAAATATGAAAGAACACCTTTCATATGAAGAAACCTACTTACAGATCAGTCACTGGTTCTTCACGAACAACTTACGAGTCTAACTTACAAGTCTGATTCCACCTTTCATACAATAGATCGAAGCTTTAAAGGGGATCTAGGCTAGGTTTTCTTTTCTCTGTCTCTTTTGCTCTGATACCATGTAGAAACAGAGAAAGAGATAGATGAAATTGTTGTATATTCATCTCCAAAATGGGAGGTATATATAGTCAACAAAGTAAATTACAAGAATTAAATAATTGAGTGGAGTAGGTAAAGGTTGATTCAAACTTATGGAATTGACTATCAAGAAACCTTTGCGCCTGTTGCTAAGATGAACACTACCCGTGTCTTGTTATCTTTGGCAGCAAACAAGGATTGGCCACTTCATCAGTTCGATGTGAAGAACGCCTTTCTTAATGGTGACTTGGAAGAGGAAGTATACAAGGACATTCCTCCTGGATTTCAAACAGCCACTAATGAAGGGAAAGTATGAAAGTTAAAGAAATCCTTATATGGTTTGAAGCAATCTCCAAGAGCATGGTTTGGACGATTCACCCAAAGTATGCGGAGATATGGATTTCGGCAAAGTAATGCAGATCATACCTTATTCCTCAAAAATTCAAGGAACGGAAAGCTGGCCATGCTTATTGTCTATGTGGATGACATTATAATGACAGGTGATGATGCGGAAGAAATGGGGAAGGTAAAATCTTACTTGGCCAAGGAATTTAAGATAAAGGACCTAGGAGAATTGTGTTACTTCCTAGGAATTGAAGTGGCAAGATCAAAAAGGGATATTTACATCTCTCAAAGGAAAAATGCCCTAGATCTTCTAGCTGAAACAGGAATGTTGGGATGCAAGCCTATTGACACACCAGTTGAACCGAATCAGAAACTGGGAGAAGACACTGATGGGATTCCGGTGGACAAAGAAAGATATCAAAGGTTAGTGGGAAGATTGATTTATCTTTCTCACACTCTTCCTGATATTGAATACTCAGTAAGTGTAGTAAGTCAGTTCATGCATGCTCCAAGGGAGGCACATATGGATGCAGTGTACCAAATACTTCGCTACCTAAATTCGGCACCAGCAAAAGCACTTTTATTCTCTCAGAATAACCACACAAAGGTTGAAGCATACACAAATGCAGATTGGGCAGGCTCCGTAATTGATCGTAGGTCTACCTCTGGATATTGTTCATTTGTGGGAGGAAACCTAGTAACTTAGCGCAACAAGAAGCAATCAGTTGTAGATAGATCCAGTTCAGAAGCAGAGTTTATGGCTATGGCTCATGGAATATGTGAGCTATTGTGGTTAAGAATATTGTTGACAGAGCTTGGTGTCAGTCCTAGAGATCCTATGAGGTTGTACTGCGACAACAAGGCTGCCATCAGCATTGTTCACAATCCAGTCCAGCATGACAGAACAAAGCATGTGGAGGTGGACAGACATTTCATTAAAGAGAAGTTGAATGCAGGGATTTTCAACACTCCGTTTGTAAGAACAGGAGACCAGATTGCAGATATGATGACAAAAGGAGTTCCTAGTCGACCATTCAACTCTTTCCTCGACAAGCTAGGAATGCATGATATCTACGCACCTGCTTGAGGTGGAGTGTTGGAATGAGTCATGAATATGTTGAATCAACTTTTACCTACTCCACTCAATTATTTAATTCTTGTAATTTACTTTGTTGACTATATATACCTCCCATTTTGGAGATGAATATACAATAATTTCATCTATCTCTTTCTTTGTTTCTACACTTGGTACTCACATGCGATCGGTCAGTAACTATATTATAGAGTAGAGACTATTGCGATCACCATTCGTCGCAACATTGACTACCATTTTCTACTCTGTAATAGGAAATATAAGGAGTATATACTCAGGTCGTTACCAAAGGAATTCCGATGAGATCGAAAATCCATGGAACATAACTTAAATCAATCTCAATGCGTATCCAACCATATCGAAAGAATTCTATCGAGAATATACTCAAGTCGTTACCAAAGGATATCCGATGAGATCGAAAAATCCAAGGAACATAACATAAATCAATCTCAAAGCGTTTCCAACCATATCAAAAGAATTCAATAAATACTGACTTAGGCCTATCTCAAAGCATATCCAACTATGCTAACAAAGAATTCGAGGAACATAGATGTACACTAATTTCAAATGATATACTATCATCAACCAAAGAATTCGAGGAGTATCGACCTAAGTCAATCTCAAAGTATATCTGATGAGATTGAAAGAGCCCGAGGAATATAGGCTTAGGTCAATCTTAGAAGATATCCGATGAGATCGAATCCGAGGAATATAGACTTATGAGATTCCTTTCACTGCTTTCAGTATTATTACCTTAGCTGTTAAATCATGTTGACTACACTGTCAGTGAACACAAAAAGTCCGATGATCATGTCATCAAATGCCACATCAAACTAAAGAGAACTAGCTATGGCTAAGTTTTACAAGATTCTAAGTGGCATGTACACGACCAGTATCTTTATCCCTAATCAATTTGGCAAGCAAATTACTTCGTATAACATGAAAATCAGTATCTAATATCACAAAAATTCAAGCAACAACAAATGTAATTAATGCACTTAAATGAAGTGAAACCGTTTAGTACTGAAACAGTACTTCAGTAGCTAAAGATTCCGACTAGAAAATTATTTCTGCATTCAGGCATATAAAAGGAATTCACAGTCATCGTTATTTGAAAAAAGGAAGCCTCCTAAAATATAAGGGTGGTTCAGTATGGAAGTTGCGCTACTCAATTAAGAAACAAATGAAGGGTAGTCAATTAGGCAACATATGAAGGCTCTCCAAGTATATTGAATACTTGCTATCTTGCAAGGTTAAAACTTCAAAACTACAAGGGCTAATAAGAAGGAATTTTGGAACATGCCTAATTAAGTGGTCATCATAAAATAACGTAGTTACATTTTGCTACTAAACCATAAATAACAAATACCAAAGGATATCCAATGGGATCGAAAGAAATCAGAGGAATATAGACTTATGTCATTAACAGAGGATATCCGATGAGATCGAAAAATCCAAGGAATATAGACTTGGATCAATCTCAAAGCATATCCAATCTCAAAGCATATTAAATGATTTCAAAATAATTTGAGGAATATTGACTTAAGCCAATCTCAACGCATATCCAATTATATCATCCAATGAATTTGAGGAATATCGACTTAGGTGAATCTCAAAGCATATTGAATGATATCAAAATAATTTGAGGAATATGGACTTGAGCAAATCTCAACGCAAATCCAATTATATCAACCAAAGAAATCGAGGAATATCGACTTAGGTCAATCTCAAAGGATATTCAATGAGATTGAAAGAATCCGAGGAATATAGACTTAGGTCAATATCAGAGGATATCCGATGAGTTCAGAAAAATCACAAAGGAATATAGACTTGAGTCATTATCAGAAGATATTGGAAGAGATCGAAAAAATCCAAGGAATATGGACTTAAAATAAATCCAATGATATCGAAAGAAATCAATAAATATTGACTTGGGCCTATCTCAAGACATATCCAACTAAGCCAACCAAAGATTGAAGTAATCCGAGGAATATAGGCTTAGGTCAATCTAAGAAGATATCCGATGAGATCGAATCCGAGGAATATAGGCTTGAGATGCCTTTCGGTGTTATTATCATCGTTGTTAAATCATGTTCACTACACTGTCAGTGAACACAAAAAGTCCGCTGATCATGTCATCAAATGCCACATCAAAATAAAGAGCACCTGCTATGGCTAAGATTTGCAAGATTCAAAGAGCACTTGTAGTAGCTTCTCTATCCCTATAGCACAATTTTTGAGAAAATCAATCTCTAGAATAGAGATAGAGAAACCACCTACAAGTGCTCTAAGTGGCATGTTTACACGACCAATATCTTGATCCCTAGACAATTTGGAAAGCAAATTACTTCGTAGAACATGAAAATCAGTACCTAATATCACAAAAACTCAGGCAATAACAAATGTAATAAAATAAGCCTTCAGTACAATTTGGAACATTAGAATCATTTGCATCAACAAGCAAATTTCAAGTTCTGGTGGAAGTGGCTGAGGAACAAAGCTCTGAAGATAATATTAATGTTTCAAAGATCAGTACAAGAAATGTTGAGACTAACAAAGCAGCTAAAGATACTAAAGCAGCACAGTTAAAAGGTATATCTCTTATAACAACTAGAAAAACTGCTGGAAAAAATTTAGTTAAAAATAAAGGTGTGAGAGGGCCTGAATCCCCTCAAGTTAAATCCTCCAAATGAGAATAGCCTTCTGGAACATCAGAGGCCTCAAGAGGACCAGAGCACAAGATAGATTAAGATCTTTAGTTAAACAATTTAGCCCTTCTCTGATGTGGTTAGCTGAGCCAAAAATAAGAATCGGAAACAATTTTATTAAAAAGTTAAGATTACCTGGAATGAGTAATATGCTGATACATAATTCAACAACTACTGAAAAAGGAAACATCTGGTTATTATGGCATTCTTCTTTGTCAACTCCAACTGTGGTCTCCGAGTACTAAACAAGAAATTACTTGTTAGAGTGGGAGAGGTTTTAGTTCTTGGTATTCATGCAAAGATGTCTAACGAGTTGATGAAGGGTTTTTGGGAGGAATTAATGAAGATTAGCCAAATGCACTGTCCATGGCTGATAATTGGTGACTTCAATACAGTATTGAATATTGAGGAAAAAGTGGGAGGAAGAAGTCCTTTAAGAATTTCAATGTCAGATTTCAACAACTGTTTAGATTTCTGTGGTCTATTACAAGCTCCAAGATCTGGAATCAAATACTCATGGTGCAATAATAGAGTAGGTAAGAAGAGGATTTTATGTGATTTGGTGGTTGGTGGGGGATGGTAAAAGCATTTCTGTGTGGGAGGATAAGTGGGTGAAAGATTATGCAATTGCAGATCATTATAGTTCAGACACTTTTGTACAACAAAGCAAAGATCTAAAAGTTAGTGATCTAATATCAAATGGTGAGTGGAATATCCCTGAGGAAATGAAGAATTACTTTGATATTCAGGAATTGCCAGTGCTAGGCATGGGAAGTGATAGAAGAATTTGGGCTGCAGATTTAACTGGAACATTCTCAGTTGCTAATGTTGTACAACAAATTAGAATAAAATACCAGAAAGTCAAGTGGGCTAGATATGTGTGGAGCCCTTACATCCATCCCCATACAGCTTGCAATGTTTGGAAGATCCTTAGAGGAGCTTGTGCAACTGAAGAAAGTGTCAGGAAGAAAGGATTTGATACAGTCTCAAAATGCTATCTGTGTGGAAATGGCCAAGACAATATGACTCACATTCAATGGGAATGCTCCTTCAGTAGAGAGATTTGGAATTGGCTGGGAGGTATGTTTAATCTTAATACCCCTAATAATTTTGATGAATTAATCACTTGTGTCAAAACCAAAAGCTCTGCAATAAGGCAAATATGGTACATAAGCTCATTCTCAGTAATGGTGGAGTTATGGATGACAAGAAACACCAAATTTTATGAAAATATCAACCCCAATGCTGTAACACTAAAAAAGAAGATTATGAGCTTCACAAGGGATTGTGGAGTCAGAGTCAACGGAATCATGAGGAATGGCATGTATGATCTTAACATTATTGTTACTTTTGGTATAAAAGGGATTAAATGCAAGTGCAATGCAGTCAAAGAAGTATTTTTCAGGCTTCCTCAGAAAAATCAAACTCTCATTTGTTGTGATGGAGCTGCAAAAGGAAACCCTGGGGCAGCAGGGATTGGGTTTATTGCAAGAACAAGTGAAGGGGGTTGTTTGGGAGCAGGAAGTGGTGGACTGGGGACTGCTACAAACTACATTGCAGAGGTAATGGCCTTGATAACAGCAGGTGAATGGGCTGTGAACAAAAACTTATTGGATATATGTTTCAATCTAGACTCTAAGGCTGTAATTCTTACTTTCATTAGTGGCAAAATTCCTTGGATAGTAAGGAATAAATGGGAGAAAGTAGTCAAGAATCTGAGAAGTGTTACCTTTAGGCACACATACAGAGAAACAAATTTTTCAGCAGACCATTTTGCAAAAGAGGGGACAAAACTTGGAAGAGGAATTATCATTCTATATGAGGGCAGGCCTGATTCATTGAGAATCATGGAGCAAGAAAATGAGCATTACTTTAAATTTTATTGAAAAAATTCCTGAAAAATGATACATTTTGTACTTTTATTTTAGCTTCTTTTGTATTCATTTGCTTAATCTTGGTATGTCAAGATTAACAGCTCATTTCTGTGTTCCTTTTGGTAATAAAATTTTTTATGATTGAAATAAAAATAAAAATGCACTGCAATGAAGTTAAACCGTCTGGTACTGAACCAGTACTGCAGTAGCTGAAGATTCCGACTACAAAAATATTTCTACATTTAGGCATAGACAAAGAATTGACTGTCATCGTTGTTTTAAGAAAGGAAGCCTCCTAAAATATAAGAGTGGCTCAGTATGGAACATGCGGTACACGATTAAGCAACAGATGAAGGGCAGTCGATTAGACAACATATGAAGGGCTCTCTAGGAATATTGAATACTTGCTAGTTTAAAAGGTTAAAACTTCAAAACTACCTTGTATAGTCCATTGTGGCATAACAAAAGAACTTCGTCACATTTCGCTACTAAACTAAAAATAACAAAGATTCCAACCTGTGGTGCCCTTAATGTCTCCTCGGTTTCTCGCTGCACCATTTCTGAGACACAGCGGGGACTGCCTACATAATCAATATAGCAGGACAACATGACCGTTAGCAAGCGAAGTACTTGTGATATTAATTTTCCACATGAGTAATTAAGGCTACCTACTAAAAATACTAGATATTGAAAATGGACGCCACCTACCCACCACTACTGTCCATCATATGACCCAGCGCAAAGTATTCCGCAAAGAAATGTGCTTCAATGCTCGACCATACAGAGTGTGGAACAAGACCTGTCCAGTCTAATCAGCGGCACAGGCACAATGGTAGGCTCGACCACCTGTATAACAACATAAGAAGCAGGTTCAGAAAACCTTAATAAAAAAAAAATTGATGGTGATGGCTCAGCACTAAGATCTATTTTTACTTCTTATATTAGTATCGTATGTAGCACCAGACTAAAACAGCGTACAGACCGTTCTACACGTATAATTCCCATGGAATAAGAAAAGTAAAAACAAAGGAAAATCCCATCTCTTTTTTACCTACTAAACTCAAAATTATGCACAACTATAAAATACAGAGTTTTTTCTTTTTGTTTTCCAGCTTTCTAATTCGATTTAATGTCTTGAGTGAGGAGGTTAATAGGTTAGCCAGTAAGGCTTTGCAATATAGACACAAGTATAATATACGACACAAATATATTGATTGTGAAGTTCTTCTGAAATTCTGAAGACTCGTTAGTGGTTGCAGCGTTTGTCTTTGAGTGTTTGCAGTCATTGTGCCTTTATAGTTTATCATGTTGCACTGTGCTTCAATGGAAAACATAGGATGCATGATTCGTTTACTTTTCTCATTTATGTTTATCATAGTGGAAGCGAATGTAACTATCTTGAGTGTACAAAATGAATAGTTGCAAGTTTCAAGGTTCGCTCAATTTGTTGTGGTGTCTATTGATGGAAAGATCCTCTTTATCCCCCTAACTGTGTCTACCGGCTAAGAGAACTCACAAGATCTAAGATCTTCTATTATCAATTTTTGTTGTTTTACGCTGCAGGAGCTTACTTTCCAGATAAAACTTAGACTTAATTATGATATCTTACGTACCTCAACATGTAAATCCTTGCTTGGATATATCTTCTTTGATTCATGCCCGTATCAAACCCGCCGTGGGGGAATCTTTCTGATCCACTTTTGCTTGGAATAGTACTGCAGTAGCTGAAGATTCAGACAACAACAAAAAAATTTACGTTTAGGAATAGAAAAAGAATTGACTGTCACCGTTTTTGAAAAGAGGAAGCCTCCTAAAATATAAGGGTGGTTCATGGAAGTTGCGGTACTCAATTAAGAAACAGATGAAGGGTAGTCGATTAGGAAACATATGAAGGCTCTCTAATTATATTGAATACTTGCTATTTTACAAGGTTAAAACTTCAAGACTACAAGAGACAATAAGAAGGAATTTCGGGACAAGCCTCATTAAATGGTCATTCCTTGTATAGTCCAGAGTGGGCGTAATAAAAGAACTTAGTTACAATCGCTACTAAACTAAAGATAACAAAGATTCTAACCTGCTGTGCGCATAATGTCTACTTGGTTTCCCGCGGCACCATTTCTAAGACATACAACGGGGACTGCCTACATAATCAATATAGCAGGACAACTTGACCGTTAGCAAGCGAAGTACATGTGATATTAATTTTCCACATGAGTAATTAAGGTTACCTACTAAAAATACTAGATAATGAAAATGGACGCTACCTACTCACCACTACTGTCCATCATATTACCCAACGCAAAGTATTCCGCAAAGAAATGTGTTTCAGTGCCTGTCCAGTCCGATCAGCGGCACAGGCACAATGGTAGGCTCGACCATCTGTATAACAACATAAGAAGCAGGTTCAGAAAACCTTAATAAAACAAGTTAAGACATATTAAAGAAACTTGCACCATAAATAACTAATGATTTGGGAAATAAGGATTGCGGAAGGACAATAGATCACACTCAGGCCCATAAGTTTATTGATTATTTCTAAATTACTTTTAGTGATTTATGCAGATTCCAGCACTAGAGACTGTGAGAAAGCAGCAACTTGGGAATTTTGTGGTTGAGTACGAATGGTGGCAGTGGTGATGAATTCACCATTAACAACTGAATTTCTTCTCCTTGGATTTATTATGCCATTATTGGGTTAGAAGAATAAGTGAAGCTGAAATCAGAACAGATGACAATGATTCAAGTTATCTGTTATCAATAAGCAAATCCTAGCCTACATGAGCTCAAATCAGAAACAAAGAGTATTGCACAACATGGTAAATCATAGAATAAACTAGTGATGTAAGAGATGGTCTTCAATTACTCAAACTTGTTGGTCATCCGTTACTCAATCAAATAAAGTAAGTCTTTATAAAACTCAATTTGAAACCAAAGTCAGTTCGATTGGATCCCCAATGTATTCAATCTATGTTTGTATACAAGAACAGTACTAGAGAAACAGCAGTGGGTACCATAGTATATAGCACAACATCTGTATTATTATGATTATTCTCAATCAAAATAACCATAAATTTTTCAAAGAAATCAAGAGCAAAAATCTTAATTTATTTAATTTATAAAATTACTTCAAAATTTCTTGACAGCTAGGAAATAGATTTATAACTGAACTACAAACCAAATACTGAGAACAGTGGAACCAAAATGTGAGGCGCTTCTCTATCAAACAACAATGTCTGTAGGTCATGAATGTAATATAAACTCCATGAAACCAATGATTCTCTCTTAGTTCCTTCATTCTTCAGTACAAAATTGGGTTTTACATAGGATGAATCAGAAACGGAAACAAACACAGAAACTCAAGATTACAGGCACAGAAATGAAGAAGAAGAAAGATTACCTAGTTCCATACTGTGACTCTGTGACTTTGAAACGGATTGCATCGATGAAGAATTATTTATTTTTCAATGATTTTTTTTTGTTTTTGATAGTGAAACCCAGAGTTACTGGGGAATTTTGACCAAGGTCGATACAACCAAGAGAGATAGTAGATCGATTAAATGTTCCTCATTTCTTCTTCAACCAGTCTTGGTGGGGACTGTAAACCTTTGGAAATTGAAATAAAATAAAGTGAAATAAAATATTAAAGTCCCGATAAAAATGTTTACATTGTCCACGTGGTGAGTTTAGACGAGGACAAACTATACGGCAATTTCAGGACTGTCTATCTGTCCCGCTCACTAATTTTTTCTGCCTTTGACCGACAGAAACAACATATGTATTCCACGTGGATATGTCCATGCCTCTCCTTCCTTGGTAATATATATATTTTTTTATTTTTTATTTTTTTTAAAACATAAAGATTTATTTAACTCTAGAAGAAATAACACGAGGTTACTTTGTACCCATAGATTATGTCGTTACAATAGGACCAATACATGAAGGTGTTTTGTGGTCCCAGATTATTGTAATTAGATTTCCAGTTGTGCTGTCGTCTGACGCTTTTTTCTAAACCGTCTGCCGCTTGATTTCCTTCCATGTGCATATGATTGATGGTGCAATGCGGAATTAGGGCCAATCTAAACTTGATTTCTGCTATCATGTTGTTTAAGTATCAAGGTGGTTTGTTTGTCGATGTTAAGAACCTTAGAAGATTTTCCGAGTCCGTTTCAAATTGTACTTTTAGTTATTCTCTATCTGTAGTTGTTCTTGACGCTATGAACATGGCCCAAGTTTCGCCAGTGAGAGCTATTGTGATCCCTAATGGTTGTGCAATTTTCGTTTCAGCAAATAATTCCCACTCCCGCCAGTCCCGGAAAACATATGTTTTAGAAACGTATCCGATTTCTTTTACATGTACTATTTCTATTCTTTAATCTACTTAATAATATATATATCGAGAAGCGACGATATATATATATATATATACTATATGAAAGAACTTACTGGTTCAAAAGATACTTTTTAGGACGAGAAACGGCGTATCTCTTACTTCTCGTTTCTTCCGCAGAACCACTCCCACCATCAGTGTCCGAGAACCACCCCACCACCATCGATCCCCCCACCCAAACCATTTTTGATAGAACATCTTCATTAAAAATTTGAAAAAGGTGAGATTTGTTGATTTCTACTTGTTTCTAAGGATGAATTTAATACTCTTCATTAACAGTCTAATTGATGAAAAATTTCCCTTTTTCTTTTGGATCGTCTAATTGATGAATCTATTGGTATGGTGTTTCTAGATTCCTCTCGTTAACGGTCTAATTTATGAATCTATTGGTATGAGTAGTGATTGGATATATATTGCGTTTGCTCAATTTTAAGGTTTGGATTTTCCAAGGTCTTTCGATTCATTCAGTTAGTTCATGGTTTTTCAAGGTTTCTAATAAGAATATTTATGAAATATTTTGGATTTTTAGTGGTAATTTTGAGCTGAAATTGGTGTCATTTTAGTTACATATCAGAGATAAATGAACTAGTCAACTAATAAGTTTTTGCAATGATTTAGCTAGTATCAAGAAGCTAGCCGTTACACCTAGTGATACTTATGGTTCGATAACTATTATCCTCCCCTATTTATCAAAACCTTCCTGCCGCTTCCTTTAAGAATTCTTCATCATCCAATCTTACATGTGGCTTAGGATATATGCCATGGTTTTGGTTTTGATTCAAATCAAACAACGATCGAATTTCTCTTTTCATGAACATCACCTTTTGAATTTTAATGGGGTTGTTTCTTAGGAAGAAGATAGTAGTTCTCCTTGGTTTTGGTCAAAAATATTGCCCGTAAACCAATTGCATTTGAAGTCTTCTGATCCGTCCTTTTTGATCAGTCTAAATGCAAGTTGAAGTGGATATATTTAGACCTCTAGCGAGCGACCGCATGTTGGTGCGTTGACAAAGTGGAATTTTGGAAGCTTCGACAAATCAATTTCCATTGGTTTTATACAGTGAACCCCGAATTGACCATTGTGATCCAAATATGCTAGAAGATCCCGAATCAATTTATCATCAATAATGAAAGTGCAGGATATCAGTATTTCAAATACACAGTAAACTTCAAGTTATGAGTCAAGATCAGATCAAGGTAGTGGTTACAACAAATGAAGAGACGAACTCGTGATTCTTAATTGAAGATAAGAGAATCGTGATCAAAAGGCGTTATTTTGATCAGAATGATCAAAATCTAATTTGATGAATATTTGGATGAAAATGAAACAGTCGAAGAAGAAACTAGTCGGGAAAAAAAGGAAGAAAATAATTATGGTATTAAAATCGGAGGGAGTAAGTTTTTGCAATGAAGATTGGGGGATATATGCCATGGTTTTGGTTTTGATTCAAATCAAACAACGATCGAATTTCTTTTCATGCTGTAATTTTAACAAAAATATTGCCCGTAAACCAAAGTTATACAGTGAACCCCGAATTGACCATTGTGATCCAAATATGCTAGAAGATCCCGAGTCAAGAAATCTAAAGGCGAATGGATAAAAAAAATTATTGATAAAATAATAAATAATTCGGAAAAAAAAAGGTCAGTGGAGGAACCAAAGGGGGCTAACACTGGCTGTAGCCCCCTCTTTTTTCTCATAAATTTTCACATGTTAGTAATTTAACACTTAGAAAAATAAATTTTTATTAGTTAGCCCACCAAGGCCATTAAGTTAGTCCACCGGTCAGAGTAATTTTGTCCACTGAAGCTCATATATCCATCTATATTCTAAGATCTTTCGGTAGTTCTTCATTTGCAGAGTAAGAGGAAGAGAGAATGAGAGAGGGTGAGAGGAAAGTTTAAGCAGAATAAATATTTAGTACACCACTTTCAGTAGTTTAGTCATCACGTCCAATAGTTTAGTCGCAATTAAAAAGGTGTTATGTTTTTATGCTCCTCCTCTGCTTACTCACATTTGACATTAGTATTTTTTTTTTTTTAATTTCGTCGCTGCAAAAAGAACACGTTCGGTGATATGATACTTCTTTTGCGTTTCAATCTCTTTCATTTACAAATAACCAACTGTTGTTGATGTTGTTTGTCGTTTTAATTGCAATTTTTCTCGACTGTTGTTGTTGTTGTTGTTGTTCATTTGATGATGATCTATATTCTTCATCATTCCTACCATTCCTAGAATGAGGTAGTTTTTCATGTGATATAGGGACTTGGGCTAACAGCTGCTCATAAATTATGAGATTCCTTCCAAAAAAATTTTTTACAATGGCCTTCGGCCGCCTGGGTTACTTTAGTGATTCACCGTAATTTTTTTTTTAGCCCCCCTATATTGAAAAGCTGGCTCCGCCACTGAAAAGGGTACATACATAATGTCAAAACATCATTTACAAATGAAAGGGAAAAATGAAAAAAAAAAAATGATGATTCTCATGTTTTTCTTTGGACTCCAAATACATTAAAGAAGAGGCCCGGGAACAAAATAGTATCGGATTGTCTCACCAGCATGCCTTTTCAGTTTCGTGCTGCCATCGCAAGAACCGTGGTGTAATGTTGCACCATCATTATCAGTGAGAAACAACGGTCACTACCTTCTCAAACACTTACCAAGAAAAAATTGGGGGCCAGAAAAACTAATTGGGGGCCTGACCAGTTGGTCTCCCAATAGCACTTTGGTGCTACCCCTTATCCAATTTTTTTCAAAATACTTAAATTACTCCCCAATTTTTTTTTGTTAATTTTGTTGATTAGGTTAGATTAGTTGTTAATCTTTTAAGTTAGATTAAATCAATTTTTTGGGTAAAAACTGAGTTTATAGAAGAAAAAAAAATTGGTTGGATAGGGAGGAAAAAAGTGAGTTTTGTGGAAATTTTAGGTAATTTGAAATGAGTGATTGTAGTGGAGGAAATAAGTTAAGTGAAGATTCAACCAACATAAATGATTGTGTTGATGGTGAGATTGTCTCATCTAATCCTATGGATTGGATGTTTGATGAAGAGATGTTAATAGATGAAGCTATGATAAATGATGCAAATGAAGATCTTATTGCTCAAAATGAAGGAACCAATCCTCCATATGAAGAACCCGGAGCTCAAAACAATCAGGTAAACTTCCTATACTCTTCAAATTGCAAGAATGGTACTCCAAGTGGTCGATTCATGGAAACCATGCAACTACTCAGAGTGAGGGTCGTTTGGTCGGGAGTACAATACCCTAACGACCCTTAAGAGTCGTTAGGTTTGTCTGAAATTCATAAACGACCCTAATGTCGAGTTATGAAAAATCGTCATTCATGTTCCACAATATTGACGACTCTTATATGTAATTATGAAAAATCGTCAATCGATTTATAAAACATTGACGACTCTCATTTTTAGGTTATCTATAGTCGTTTTGTGAATGCATTTAAAACCCAACGACTCAATTACGTTTTACTCTCTATATCTCTCACTCTAAGGGTCGTTAGTTTAGCATTCCCATAAATTGACGACTCTTTAATTTTTAATGAGAGTCGTTGTTAGGTAGTTCTCTAATATTGACGACTCATTGTTTTCATAGCAACAATTCATTGAATCGTAAAAGTCATACATCTTTCATAGGGTTAAACACAATACATAGTAACGATGCACTTCTGCTCTCAATCATAAAGCATGTAATTATACACGGTTCCATGGAAGATAAAGTAGCAATCGTGTAACTCAAACTTTTTCCCACGAAGTTCCTCGTAGTATCCATACGCCTTCTTCATCTGAAAAGGCAAACACAAACATACTTAGTTAGTATCGATCTAATCGTTGGATAAGTTTTACCTCTTATTTAAATACTTACTCTTACAGTACCCATCATATCCGGAAAGGCTTCCCTTATGGCCGTAAATTCCCTTTTCAAAACATCACACTCGAATTTTATCTCTTTGAAGCGTTCCTTGACTTGTTTCAAAGACCTTGAGTTGCGATTTCCGTCCAACGCCACAAAAACGATGAATACGCGGTTCTACCAAGCATCCGATGTTTTATCAATCTCTTTGTCTAGACTATCATAGTGGTTTGTTACTGTTTTCCAAGCTCTTGTAATGGCACAGTTCTCTTCGGAGGTGTAGGGAGTCATTGTGTTTCTCTTTTTTACCTCTTGGATGATGAATAAATGAGAAGGAGAAGAGAAGGTTGATATTTATGGTGTTTGTAATAAAGAGGTGAGATATGGGTCTGTTTTATAGAGTTCAACGAGCCAACTGCCTCAACCACATTTGGTAGAGTTCAACTCCCCAATAAATGCTGGTAGTATAGTGGGTCGTTAATATTTATAATTTACAACCAAATGACTCTTAGAGTCTGTCAATTAGGTTGTCCGGTTGGACATATATAAGTGAACGACCCTAGAAGAAAACTTGGCAGAATGGTATTTGGTACGTAGTCGTTAATCTTTGTTTGGAGTCGTTTAAAATACATAATGGGTCGGCAACCACGTTTTTATCAGATTGACGACTCTTTTTGAATGGTCATTTCGTTTCACAAAGGTCGTTAATCTGCAAAAATTTGGTTGACGAGTTTGTATGGTGTCGGCCACATTCATAATATTCGTTGACGTCCCATGTATGGTGTCGGCCACATTTCGATATTTTGTTGAACTAGTGTATTAATGAATAGAAAAAACGTACATGTGCTATGAAATAAAACATAATGGAAAGACATATAATAGTTTAATACATATAGCTAGTTCAATAAGGAAATTGTATACGGGATTAATTATATTCGGTGAATTGCCATTCAACTTCCTCCAAGAGAGTGTAGCAGTCTTCATGCAAAAACTCATGGTCGTACTTTAATTCGTATTGGGTCCGACCCAAAGAATACTAAAAAAACAATTATTTTAATAAGTTGGTGTTGTTGAATAATTATAACCAAATTAATAATTTTTGATCAACGGCATATTGATTCACAAACTTACTCTACTCATGTGGTCTTCATTTGGGTTAGCATCCTTACGAGATTTCAATTCGTTTCTCAGCAATACGCATTCATTGTATAAATAAGCGTACCTTTCCCTTACCTGCGGGAGCGTCCTCCTATTACGATTTCCGTTGAGTGCTTTGAAAACCTTAAACACACGTTTCCACCAAGTATTGGTGTTTTGATCATTCCCAAGGTAAGGCCCTCTTGTTGGGTCTTCGTTACTGGTCACCCATTCCGCTTCCTCAACGGAGTACTTGGTGAGAGTGGTGTGTGCTCTAATAATAGCAACATCTTCTAGGTCATTGAACTGATTTTGAGCCATTTTTAGTGTTTGAAAGTGATGTGTGACTGCTTTAGGATGATTGAAAGTGATGGGTGGAATGTGTTGCGCGCTTGGTTTAATTGGGACTTTCTTCTTCGGCTTTGGATGTGGTTGTGGTTGTGCAGCTTCCTCCTGAATCTCCTCCTCCTCCTCCTCCTCCTCCTCCTCCTCCTCCTAATCATCATCATCACCATCATTTACTTCCTTACCATTTCCATCATTATCATCATCCTCATCATCCTCTTCATCACTTCTACCACCACCATTTCCATCCTCATCCTCATTATTACCTTGATCCCCCTCTTCCTCAATCTATGGCACCTCATTCAATCCATCGCCAGCATTCCATCCATCACCAGCATTACCTTGATCACCATCCTCCTCATCATCAAAAGCATCATATTGACCTACTAAATGAAGTTCTTCACGTTCCGCGACTTCTTCTTCTTCGTCGCTTGGGGTTGTAGATATAACAACAGATGTTGAAGACAATGATAGAGATGATTCAACACATGCTTCTCTTGGTTCGCGGATAATTAAGGCTACCTCACTCGGTGTTTTTCCTCGTAATCAACCCGCATTAAGGTATTTTTGGTTGCGGGGAGGTCTGTATGGAGGAGTAAACAAGACATTCTTATCCTTTTTATTCTTGTTACTGAAAGGCCAACAACAAAAATATGTAAGAGTCGTGCAAACTTGATATTCTAAAAACAAACGACTCAAACATAAACTAAACGACTCTACCAAAACCAAACGATTTCTCATTATTTCTTAACGATTCAAGCTAATTTAACAAACGACTCTTACTATTTTTAAGACAGTAGAACAAAAATAGGAAGATTGGAGTCGTCCAAATTTATAATTGGTCATCCAACAAAGTCGTTAACCATTCCCTATTATATGGACGACTATTCCTTTTATTGGAACAGACTGGTGGTTTCGAATCCTATTGGGTCGTTGATTAATAAAAAGGGTCATCCAAAAAAGATTCACAGGAATCGTTTACACGAAAATAATTGGCTAACAATTTAATCTTGCATGTCAAGAATTGTTAAAATAACATCAATTGGCTACCGATTCAAACCAAAAACAAAATTTTACAGCAAGAATCGTTAAATCCGCAACCCTAATGGTGGACGATTCCTCAAAAGTAAATCATGCATATCAAATATCGTTTACCAAACATGAAAAATCGTTAACCAATGATGAAAAATTGTTAGATATTGAAACTTTGTGATGAACGAATTCAATCCGGAGATATCAATTTCTCAGATTCAAACCCTAATTTTGAGCAGAACATCAAATTCAACTAAAACCCAAGTTAGAGTAGGGTGTTCTAAAGGAAATACCTTCTAATTGGAGCCATTTGTTTGTCCCGAGGTTTTGATTTCTTACTTGAACTCGAACACTCCTTTGCTGCTATGACAGTATCAACGAGATTGATAATTTTAATTGCTTGTCTCGCAGTCTGCTTAGTACGTGCCATGTTTGTAGAACAAGTTAATCGTCGATTAAAGTTTCCGCATCGACGATTTCGACGAGGAATCGGATAAAAAAAAATTCCACATGAATCATTAATGGAGGAACTAAGAGGGAGGGGGAGAGGAGAAGAAGAAGAAGGGTCGGCTGGGCTAAATGAAATGGGGGAGGTGGGTTTAAGGTTAATAGGATTTTAGGGTTATTTTTAGGGGAATGGTAGAATGGTACTTTTAACTTCTATTTGGAAGCCCCCTAAAATTTTGGGCGTGGGTATAAATTTTTCATGGTCCCCAATTATTTAATCTGGCCCCCAATTTTTTCTTGTTATTTATTGTGTTACGGCCAGATGCATGAAGAGGCTGGTGTTTTACTGCAGAACTTGTGAAGAAGGTAATGACCGTTGTTTCTCCATCATCTAGTGGGATCTCCGTAAAAAAAATTCCATCTGTCAACAATCCAAGGGGATGGAAGAACTAAGGATATTCATTATAACAAGGATATAAGTAAATGTTTGAAAATTTGAAGAAAACTTTCAAGATCCGAAACAAAACATAGTACTAATTTTGTAACTCGCTGATAATTCACTAAAAACTGATGACAGAAACTGCAGGAATTGAGTAATAACAAAAACCAACAACATATTCAATTCCACCCGTTTTTCTCCCATCTAAAGCTTTTTCTTCTTCAGGTTTCTCAAATTTCCTCTGTTCACCCTTTCCCCGGAACATAAGTACCAGATTTAAGAGGCATTAAGCTTCCAAAATATTTCAAGGTGCAAAAAAAATCACGAATATTTAGTATTATAGCGCTTCCATGTTCTGGGTCATACAAAATTACAAAACCGGCACTCGTGAATAAAATCTTACCATCCTCAAATGACCAGATCATCGTTAAAAATCTTTGGTCCCTGAAAATGCTCTCATTAGTAATGATATAGCGTTTCGTCCAAGATTCTTGAGTTCCATAATCAAGCATCTCCCATAACTCAGAATGAACATGAACACCATTAACATATGCCCCGAAAATTATGCAAAGGCAGCCTTTCAACACTCCCAGAACCACAAACCGATCCTTCACCTCCACCAAAAGTTCCTTGGGTAGCTGCATTTCTTAGAAATTCTCGTCATTAACATCCAAAGACCATAACGAAATGTCGTTTTGAACTAGCACTAACCAATGAAGGTCTCCATTAACAACCGCCCCAGATTTTTGTCTAATATCATTAGTATTCCAAAGAGGTACTCCCTCCGTCCCACTATTAAATGACCTATTTACATTTAGATTTTGTCACACTATTAATTGACCTATATCACTAAACAAGGATATATTTCTAAAATTATCCTTTTAATTGATTATAAGAAATATAAGAAATATGCATAATTTGATAGGCATGTTTATATTCGTTACGTAAGTGTTTTAAAATGCTTTTCAATGATATGAAGTTTGCGAACATCCGTGGTGTAGTTTGAGAGATAAATCATTTCAAAATTTCATTAATTTTTATCCATAAGGGTATAATTGTAAAAAAAATGCTTAAATATACTTTTTTCCCTTGTTTTCCTTAAAAATTGTGCAAACTTGAACTAGGTCACTTAATAGTGGGATGGAGGGAGAATAAATTTTTTTTCCATTAATTTGATGCTAACGTATAGATGTAGAGTAGCTTAATATCCTTGCTTCCGCGAGCTTCTACACCTATTACCAACTTGTAATCGTCAATTTTGTGACCACAACCAAGACCAAATAATCCGACACTGCCATTATCAAATCCAAATGGTAATTTGGGTATTTCTTTATATTCTCTTATGGCTGGGTTTCAAAGACAAAAATATTGTGTCAAATGCAATAATGCAGACCTGTAATGGTCAGATGCGAAAGTAAATATCCAATTGTGTTCAAGTTTTGCTTGCAAAGGTTTTGTGAGTCGTTGATGAAAGACGGGGTGTTGAAGCTTGTTTAGGAAACTGTTCGGAACCTAAGAAATAGGTTGATTGTGCGGCGCATACAGTTTGATCAGCAGTAGCAGTATGTCTCTCGGGTAGAGAGTTAGAAGCCCAGGATACAACCAGGAGTAACAGTGAAGCAAGTTCAACTAGGTATTTATTGATTCAAGGTATGAAATTAATAAACCCAAGGTGATACCAGCAACTGAGTTAATGTCGTACTTAACAACAACCATGTTGAACCAGATGATGAAAAATATTGCAACTGCCCAAGTTATGTGGTAGAAGAACTTATTCTTTCCTAGTTTGAGTTTAAGGGAGGATGTTGGAGTTTGGACTAAAATCAAACTATACAGTAAGATGAAGTCTTAGGACTTAGTCGTGAGTTAACAATGGATACATAATACTCGCCCAACTTAGTGTTTACAGAATTATTATTTAGGAGTTGTGTATGTCTTGGTCGTATGTTATTAGCGTTAGTGGTGATAGTCAGAGTGTTAGTCCTAGTCCTTAGGGGAATATAATGCCTTTGTATCGTGGGATGTAGCGCCTATTCTTTAGGATATCAGTTGAATCTGTAAAGTCTATATAAAGTAAATTCTTGTAATCAGTAAAGTGTGTAGGATGAATACAATGTAGTTATTCAAAGATTTTCATTGTTCGATCCTATCTGCTCTCTCTCTATGCCAAATCCTACAATTAGGGCATACCAATTTTTGCAAATGCATTTGCATACAAGTAATGATTTCACTGATAACCTTAATAGGATTTCATGGTATATCTCTTCTGGTATGCTTGATATTGATTCTTCGAATTCAGCTTCTGATTTATGAAAGAGTGAAAGAAAAAAAAAAGATAGCGAAGCTGGAGGTTAGAGAGGAAAAGAGCGGAAGAGTGTTCTTGGGAGGAGAGTTTTGATGGCATATATGCCTAAAGGAGCCAATACCAATTTGGTGGACCCAATTTAGATCCATACATACATGCCTAGTTAGCAATTCGGGGTACGGGTAGTAGTTCGGGACGGTATACGTACAGAAATTATATGGATTTGGATAGATCGGATTCGGTCAAAAATCCGGTCAACGGTTCGTTGTTCAGACAGTAGTTCGGAACGACATACGTACGTGCATATTCGTTTTATAAATGTGAGTTCGGCACTTAAAATTCGGCTAACATATATGATAAATTGATAAGTATTATGACCTTATTACGAGACTAATTTGATTTGTATATGATTTATAAGATGGAAAAAAATATTTTAGCGTGATTATTTAACAAGAAGTAAACAATTTAATCGCGTAAATGTATTATAAAACTTATAGACTTTTTAATAAAAATCAACACATAAAACATTGGTTAAACAACTACCAATAGAAAATTTTAATTGAATAATTGTATTTAAATATAAAGTATATACAAAATCAAACAAAAACCAATCAACAGAACTCTGGTGAGACAGTTTTACCTATGGGAGCTCTAGTTCGGAAATATCATTCGGATACGGTCAGTTAGGATACGTTCGTGAATCATTTGTGAGGTCCATATAATCCGGGAACTAGGTTCGGAGTTCAAATAGTTTGGAAGTATCATTCGGATTCGGTCAGTTCGGATACTTTCATGAATCATTTGGGAATAATTCAGAGAATTACTAACTAGGCATACATGTACGGTTTCGATCCATTTCTTCTGCACCAACACCATTGTGGAGCCGTAGAGAAGAGAAAGAAAATGTTGTATGGAGAAAGAAAATGTTGTAATGTTGTCTGAACGAGTTGAACCCGACCTAGCTAGGTCAAATAATGTGGCTCCGTTATTGGCACCCTATGGGTTGGGATAAGGGCTACCTGCATTCATTTGGAATTGACAGTTTTGATACAATTTCATTATATAATATTTCTTTATATCTTAATATAATATATGTATAAAAATGGTTTTCCCTATTTCCCATCCCTAATTTTCCTATTTCCCATCCCTCTTAATTCCTATCCTCAATTATCCTAAGTACCACCCATTACAATTGTCATATATCCTAAAATACTATCTTTGAATTTTTATTTATACCCAATAATAAAACCACCGTATAGCTAAAAGAGAAAAAAAAAACCTACCTATGACAAAATCACGTTTCCAGCCACCATTAGTGTTCGTTACAGGAGATTAATCTTATGCTTAATCATAATTATTCTTTTATCTAATGTAACCATTTATTATGATGCCAATCATGGTTCCAATCTCTTCATATATCTATCAATCCTAATATAACTAGTAAATCAATGCTAATGGTAGGAATTTATACTACTACTGATAAGAAAACTACAGTCTAATTAAGGTCAGAACCAAGACCTCCTCCGATCGATGAAATTAAAGTAGTTTGAACATAAATATTCTACTTGATACAGATGATATGACAAGGACGATGTATTAGTCCTAACTTGGAATTTTCCATGAAACATTATATCACATTTCAGTTGGATTTTTCCAAAAAAATAAAATAACAAAAAGGGTTAATTTTCCATGATAACCAAGGGATTACAATTAGCCATTATTAGTATGAATCAAATTTGGGATTTTTTAATTTGATAATTTAATTTTGTTTAATAAAAAGGAAATATTAGTGAAAAAGATGAAAAAATAGTAATAGTAGTCAATTTGACTTTTACAGGTGGTACATAGGTAAAACCAAATTTGAAAAGTAAATCGAGTTTAAAAATTGTGAAGGGATGGGAAATAGGAAAAATGAGGATTGGAAATAGGGAAAACCATTAAAATTGGAACTGAAATAACACTGAAATTGGGAAATGGAATCTCCCCGAGACAACGTTGTACCAATGTCTCGCTCTCTAGCTGAGACAAACCAGAATTCGAGATCAACCACATTTGTCATACCCTAGTAACCATACAAATAAAAATCTCTCGGCCTATATAACTTGGAGGGAGTATGATTTAGTATCTACCCCATGTGTCCAGAGAGGCTCGAGACCTTTAACCAACTTAGTGGTGTGTCCAGAAACCGCTATTTAGACAAGACTGCCACGAATTTAATGAAAGAAAGTTCTAAGTTTCGTTCTTGATGAGCAAGAAAGAGCAACATAGTATATATCTTTAGAATCCTCTCTTTTTTTTTCTTTTTCGTTTTACTCATCTCCTTCTTCCTTGTTATCTTTTCTTCTCAGCTTCAAAACCTTAGACTTCAATGGTGGAAAATAAATTTCTTTCACTACCCATGATAGAAGAAATATATGATCATAGTGTCACTGTAAAAAGAGAGCTACATGGGATTAGAGCTGATAATGTATTAAATCTTGATCAACTGGTTTATAGTTATCTAACATCAAAAGGTTTCTTAAGTTCTGCATCAAGTTTTATAGCAGAATCGAAGGCTAAAGCTGATAAAATCTGTTGTAAATGGTCACTTCAGGATCTCGTGACAGAAGGATTTCTACATCTTAATAAGAAGGTAACCCAAGAAGATTTGTGTAAACTCGCAGAAATAGATACTGCATTTAACACGAAGCTTTCTCTCCCTGAGGAGAAAACTAAAACAGCCTGCTATTCCCCAGCACAACCTATTCATATCCCCAAGAGAAGAGAAAGAAGAGTAAGTTTTCGAAGATTTCCACCTTGTTTCTGATTTTGTTATTTACCCTCTAGCTATCTAGTATGTTTTCCTTAATGCATTTCACAATTTCAGCACCCAAATTATGAGAAAACCCTTGATCGATATGCACAAGATAGCTATTTTTCTGCCCTCTCCACGCTGTCAACCCAGAGTTCAGATCTCCATATACCATCCACCGAGATTCCTTGTTCTGATATCAAGATATTTGAAGGACATACTGGAATGGTTATGTCTTGTGCATGGAATCCAACACACGCTTCAATTCTCGCATCAGGGTATGTGCATGCCATTGTGTCGAAACACTTTTTTTATAATAAGTTTTGGTCAAACTGCATGCATGTTTTATTTTTAATCGGTAAATTAAAAATTTATTGGTAAGTAAGAAAGAAAGAAAGGGAGGACTGAAACACAGCAAACTCAAAACCAAAAAGAACAACAGTGGATCCAACGAACCAAAAATAATGAATCTTAAAATTATGTTTTTTTTTTTTTGCAGGTCAGGTGATTCAGTAGCAACAATCTGGGATGTCACTGATGGCTCTTCCAAACTTTTGCATTGTCCATGCGGCCCTCTAGTGAAAAGGTCCAATAATATTTCACAAGTCGCATGGAACCCTGATGGGACCTTGCTTGCGACAGCTTCGCACACTGGGAAAGCCAGCATCTGGTCCATCACAGGTAAATGTCACATCAATCCGGTTATGTTGAAGCCTAATGGCCTCACTCTCTTGATACTATAGGGATATATCTATCATTCCATCTAATATGCTAGAAAATAACGGTATACCCCAAATGGTGTTGTTGGTATAGCAATTCTTTTACTTCATGAACATAAGTAGGTAATATTGATATACAATGTATGCTCCATCTACAATTGAATCAAAACTGGATTGGTATACGCACCTAATATGGGTTCTGTCAAATGCAAGTCAAATCAAATTGATTTTCCTTTTTTTTTCTTACACTAGGGGATCTAAAGCACTCAATTGATGGACATCGACAGCCGCTCACTAGTATTAAATGGAGCAAGGGCGGGTCATATCTTCTTACTGGAAGTACACTTGATGACAATGGCTACTTGTGGTGTTCGCACACTGGAACGAAATCTGAAACAGTTGGCTTTTGCCCGGGTTAGTCCTCGAATTTTCTTTTGAATATATTTATCCAATAATCTTGATAGACTAATTTGGAGCTCTTGACATGTTGGCCGCAGCTTATGCTGATTGGCGAAGCGATGACTCATTCTCAGCTAAGCTTTCACTTTATAAAGCCGATGGAGTTCATGTCAAAAGCTTTTTACACCATCAGGTTTTTTTGGCACTTGACTAATTCATGTTCCATTTAATATCACTTGATTCTTGTAGTCTCCTTCTCGGGTAATCAATGCTGTCGTTATATCAAAAGTAATGGCTAATGTCTTCCGAGTTCATCTCTTCTTTCTTACAGTTTCTCTATTAATGTTCCTGTGTGATTTAAGCATGCATCATTGAGTTCGCATCGTTTTCATTCCGTGTTTTATCAAGTGTTGCGTTTGTGTGCGCGCAGGGAGGAGTAATTATCAAAGATTCCATATAGTTTTGTTGACATCTTTTATTAATAATACTTGTGATATCAACTATGTTACTGACGCATGCAGGAATTCGTGATTTGTACATTTATTTGGCGATTAACTTCTATCATGGGTTAGGACATTCCGTTATGCCCGTAAACATTAGCATTTTTTATTAGTCATTAGTTGGTTGAATGTGTTAGCAATTTGTTTTTATAATATAATTGTGTGGATTGGTAAGTGATGGCGGTTCGTGAGGTATTTCTCTCCTCTGGCTTGCTGTCTTTGGTAGTTTTGTGTTGTGGGATGGTGAACGCTTCATTATTAGCTAGTAAACTAAAATGTTTCATTGTACCGCTTTGCACACCTGCTGTGTTTGATGTCTCATCAAGGTACTTCCCATTTGCTATTTCAGTCGGGTGAAAAGCTATATGTTGCCAAATGGAATCCAGAAGGTACTTTGTTGGCTGCTGGCTATCTTAGAAACAATAATCTTGCAAAGGTTAAAGTAAGTATTCTGTATTTAGTCTAGTATCTTCTGTTACATTTTATATATTTTTTCCATATAACTTGTTTGACTTTTTTTATGCAGATTTGGAATATGGCTAAAGACGACTTTCCCATTCACAGCTTAGAGAAGCATACCAGTAACATACTTGATATTGGATGGAGTCCCGACTCCAGTTTACTCGCAAGGTAAAAACAATAATTTCATTAGTTTTACAAATAAAGTCTTTTTTCTAAATTTAATAAAAATTGTAAATTCACAGTGGATCAGCTGATCAAACCCTCAAGCTTTGGAACGTAGAACATGGGAAAGAAGTCGGTAGCTTTTATCACCCTAGGTAAAGACCTCTTATCTTTTTATTTACTTCTTTCTTCAGTTCTTCTCTCCTTTGCAAAGATAACTTTACTGAATTCATTTTGCTAAAACCATTTATAGAGGTCCTGTGAGTGCATTAGCATTCGATCCTCATGGATCGTACTTGGTGACTGCTTCGTCGAAAACTTTGAATGTGTTGTCAGTCAAGGAAGGAAAGATTATCAAAACATTTGAAGCAAAGGGGGAAGTTTGCCAAGCTTCTTGGAACAACGATGGTTCCAAAATTGCAGTGTGTTTTGAAGATGATACTAGTCTTTTTGTCATTGACATGAACCTCTAGGTTGTTGGATTTCAATAACTTTTGATGTTTTCTCCTAATGCAGAACATTTGCTAACTACGTAACTATTTTATTAAGTTTTATAATCATGTTATTTTATTAAAAAAAAAAAGTGCACCAAGAAACTTACATAAAAATAACTAAACTCAATCCTTAATATTCAAGGTTCCCATTTCATAAGAAACTCAAATGGAATCAGATAAAGATGGTAAGGTCTTCCTGAAAAGCTGCAACAGCAGGAAGCACTATTTAGTTCAACAAGTTAGTTGTTCAGGTATTAATTAAGCAAGAAAATGGTAAAAAAGAAGAGATAAAAGTGAAAACCAATAGGACAGAGGTCTGGAATGTAATATCTAGAAGGATGGTTCGTCGTATCAGACAAAAGAGATTGAGTTGTATTCTTCCAATCCAGATCCTACATGTATCTGTCTGACATTATTAACTTGATTACCAGTCTTTTTTTTAGGGATCTACCCTAGAGATACGATGCATTTGTGCACCAATGAGAATATTGATATGTGGGTTTGGGAAGATTATAAACGCGTCCAGGCAATATATTGCTATTGACCATATAAACATTCCTACAGGGTGTGCAAGGATCTAACAACAACCAGTATTACCTCTTTTCAGCATTGTAAGAGTAAGTTTTCTACCAACTTGAAAGTAAAGAGTTCAGACATGCAACTTCAATCACTTCAATATATATTGATGACACTAGGAAGGAACTATTCAAGGAAAACTTTCTGCGAACCGTAAACTGATCATAATGGCAACCAAGAAACTTAAATTGCTCACAGTCCTGTGCCCTCCCTATACCATAGAGATGAGAGGTCCATCAGAGATCATAAATTGCTGAAGAAAAAGCAACATGTTCTTTTAGTCCCCTCCTAGACATACTTTTGACCTCAAATATACCAACAAAATAAGCAGAGTTGCTTCCTCTAAGTGGATGATTAGATCCAAAAACATTGGTTTATGGCATATATATTGGCTAATTTTCTAAATCATGCTACAGGGTGAGGGATTTAAGGTCATAGCAAATGGAATGCACAAACCAGATTATCGAGGTAGTTGAACTGAACAAGATCTTTATTTGGGTGGGGTTGAATATGAGATCTTTCGATGGTTTCAATATTAATCAGACAATTGTCTACAATGGACATCAAAACACAAGAAACCAAGACTCCAATACCCAAAAAACATACCATCAATTTAAACAGGTAATGTAATGAATCAAGGAGGCATGCCGGAATATATGAGAAAATGTAATCAATTCGTAATTATGAAATAGGCAGGATGGTTGGGTTACCTGGTCACAGTAAATATAACCGGGACCGATTCGGAAACTCAGGTTGCAAAAGCGAGTTTTAAGCATGTCAGAAGCTTCATAATTAGGCAAGTGAAAGGTGTCGTCTCCAAATATTGTTTGCTTCTGTTTCACCAGATAGACGCATTCCCACTTTTCAAGTGCTTCATTCTTAGGTGCACCGTTACCTGCAGCAAAGGGATCTCCCAGAATCGTTGCAACATACGTCATAGAATACTGGAACCAGTATCGTACCAGATCTTTGAACATATTATAAATATAACTACAAAAAAATGGATAATAACATCTGAATTACTTCAATAAGATAAAAAGAAAACAACCCAGTGGGATCTCCGTAAAGCAAATTCCATCAGTCAACAATCTAAGAGGCCGATAGAACTAAGGATATTCATTATAACAAGGATATAAATAAGTGTTTGAAAACTGGGAGAAAACTTATAAGATCCGAAATCAAACATAGTACTAATTTTGTAACTCACTGATAATTCACTAAAAACTGATGACAGAAACTGCAGGAATAGAGTAATAACAAGAACCAATAACATATTCAATTCCACCTGTTTTTCTTCCGTTTGAAGCTTTTTCTTCTTCAGGTTTCTCGAATTTCCTCTGTTAACCCTTTCCCCGGAACATAAGTACCAGATTTAAGCGGCATTAAGCTTCCAAAATATTTCAAGTTGCAAAAAAAATCAAAAATATTTAGTGTTATAGCGCTTCCATGTTCTGGGTCATACAAAATTACAAAACCGGCACTCGTGAATAAAATCTTACCATCCTCAAATGACCAGATCATAGTAAAAAATCTTTGGTCCCTGAAAATGTTCTCATGAGTAATGATATAGCGTCTCGTCCAAGATTCTTGAGTTCCATAATCAAGCATCTCCCATAATTCAGAATGAACATGAACACCATCAACATATGCCCCGACAAGTATGCAAAGGCAGCCTTTCAACAGTCCCAGAACCAGAAACCGATCCTTCACCTCCACCAAAAGTTCTTTCGGTAGCTGCATTTCTTTGAAATTCTCGTCATTGACATCCAAAGACCATAACGAAACGTCGTTTTGACCTAGCACCAACCAATGAAGGTCTCCATTAACAACCACCCCAGAGTTTCGCCTAAGATCATTAGTATTCCAAAGAGGTATCATTCTTTTGATTTTCCATGAATTTGATGCTAACGTATAGATGTAGAGTAACTTAATATCCTTGCTTCCGCGAGCTTCTACGCCTATTACCAACTTGTAATCGTCAATTTTGTGTCCACAACCAAGACCAAATAATCCAACACTGCCATTATCAAATCCAAATGGTAATTTGGGGATTTCTTTATATTCTCTTGTGGCTGGGTTCCAAAGACAAAAATATTGCTTCCCAAGGCTGCAATTATACGACCTTACGCAAACAAGGCCATTACATGAAGCCAACAATTCAACATCATAACCTAGAGATTTGAATGGGTAATCAATTTTATTATCGATTGAATACGTTTCATATTCTGAAATTGCTGATACTAATGAATCATAATCTATGGAGTAGATTACTTTAGTGTTATAACTAATAACCATAAGAATAGGGTTATTTTTCTGGACAGTAAGATCAAAATGCGATTTAATGAAATCGGATGAAGTGATTAGGGAATACCAATTTCTGCAGACGGACTTACAGACAAGCAATGATTCCACTGGTAACCTTAATAGGATATCATGGTAGATCTCTTCCGGTATGCTCGACATTGCTTCTTCGAATTTAGCTTCTAATTTCTGAGAGAGTGAAAGACAAGAGAGATAGGGTTTATACCCGAAGACGGAGGTTAGAGAGGAAAAGAGCGAAAGTGTGTGTTTGGGTTTGGGAGGAGGCTCTTGAAGGCATGTATGCCTAAAGGCTAGCCGATACCAATTAGGTGGAGCCAGTTTACATCCAGAATAATATGAAAATTTATTTTCAAAACTAGCAAGAGTGCAAGACCAAATTTCACTTTTTTTTTTTGTTTTAGTTAAAATCAAATTATAAAAACACCACATCTCTTTTGAGGAGGCTCATAACAATTACTACTTATATATTTTAGATTTTTTTTTAGCTTAGGATGATCTATACTTCTCTCATTTTTATTGGGACATTTTAAGGTAATTCATTTTAAGGTAATTCTCAGAAAAAGAAAGATACTTTATTATCTTCTACATCACATATAAGATAAAGAATCAATCATCATATAGGAAAATATTAAAAAATAAATACAAAAATGAAACACACCCAGGGGTACCGAAAAATCTCACAAACTTGGGGCCCAAAACCCACATGATAAACCAGTGTTTTGGGTGGTGGGTTCCATTAGACTCGGGAGATTTTTCGGGTCCCTCTCGGTATGTTTAACATTTTCAAAAAGAAAACAAAGAAATTAGGATGATGATGCTACGTTTAATCCGTTATGATAGCCTGACAAGTGAGTTGAAGACATGGACATTGAAGAAGAAAAAATACGGTTACAATGATGATGATCAAGAATAGTGGAGAGCTTCAACATTGATGTGGAGCTATTAGAAAACAGACTCTATTTTAAGTTGGTTATGAGTTATATTAGGAAGAGTTCTCGTATTCTGCAAGTCTTGTGTCGTGCTGACCAAGTCATATTGATGTATAAATATCTTGAATTCTAATGAGAAGGATAGAACTTATCGTGAATTTAACATGGCATCGAGCCTGGTTAAAACCCTAAAATCAATTTTTTTCATTAAACAGAATGGTAGAAGAAACATCAAAAGACGGAGAAAAAGGAAAACAACCGGAGCATGATTCATCGAAGAAAAATCCGGTGTATCATCTAGGATCGAGTGATGGTCCTGGTATTATTATTACCCTGATTGTGTTAAGAGGAACTAACTATGATGAATGGGCTAGATTCATTAGAAGATCATTAATAGCCAAACGAAAGTTAGGTTTTGTTGACGGCACAATAAAAGCACCTACAGATCCCGAACAATTGGAGGAATGGATTGATGTTCAATCAACCATTGTTTCCTAGATTAACAACACCTTGGATTCTTCCATACGATCGACACTGGGAGGTTATGATGATGATGCTCTTCTCTGTACACACTTGCGGAAACGATTTTGTATGGTAAGTGGTACAAGAATCTGTCAAATAAAATTATCTTTGAGTGAGTGTAAACAAGGTAGATATGAAAGTGTAGCTATTTATTTTGGAAGATTAAACAAGTTGTGGGGTCTGTTATGGTACTGTAAGTGATGCATAATGATGACGCGTTACTTAGTTGCAGGCCAAGTCAGTATGAAGCCAAAATGGTGCAATTGCAAAGCCATAATAGCGCAACGCAAGCCATAATAGAGGTATTACTGTATAGATTGTTAAGTGCTAAGAATGGCATAAACCCACATGGACAATTAATGTAGTGAAAGTGCAGCACTATATTGTAAATACATTTTGCTAAGGAATGAAGATTATTGGACGACACAATAAGGCTTCATTGAAGGATTGGCAAGACATGGCCAAAGTTGAAAGATGCAACATGCGATGTTGGCATCGATGCATATCCATGGAATTGAGTTGGCCCAAACTCAAGGATGATGCAAGAGTGAAGTATAGATCAAGAGTTGTTCTATGACATTATTTCAAGGATGGCCAAAGCTTGAACAATGCAAACAAGTTGGCAATGCAAGAGTTGCATTGCTATTGTCAAGCTAATTGGCGAAGTGAAGCATATATGACTCATGAGTAACTAGAGTGAGCTTAAGGAGCTAGACTCGATGTTTGAAGCATAAGGATTGTCCGTGCATGAGTTTAAGATGATAATCATGCAGGTCTAAGAGGGATGAACGTTGGCGCAAGACAAAATCCAGTATGGAACAACAAGTGGTGCAATACGGCTCAAGTGATGGTTACGAGTTAGTTACGAGCTTCACAAGCATGCCAATGATGTGAGACGAAGTAGAACGGTTATATAAGAAGTTATAACCATGTGGGAGTGTTTCTAAACAACCAAGAACAGGTGTGGCATCTGTTGGATTGACAACACAAAAGGTGGCAGTTGGAAAAGCAAGTTGGCGGTTATGGAAACTACCTGATGGGAAACATGGTTGTTCCATGCGTGTGCAAGTGTTGTGCACGGTTTTGGCCATTGTAACCACTGTATAAATAACCCCAAGGAGTGGGAAAATCAGTAGGCTACATAGGAGAGAGTTAGTCTCATGTTTGAGAGAGTTATGCATTCACCAAGAGGGTGAATGACCTATTTTTGGTCCATGTAATGGACGAGTTTTGTAATCTTCCTTTAGTGCAATAAAATGGGTTTGTTGCAGTATATATCTGTGTTCATTATGTTGCTGATATTGTGTGAGAAGTATTGAAGTGCATGGCAGAACCTCTTATGCTTATGGGGGCATAAAGAGTTAGAGAGAAAGAAGAAAAGACTTCCGTTACGTATTTCCTTATGAGTGAAGGCAGATGCATACTTTGATGCAAGTGTGCAAGTGATAGACACATTTTTGTGTCTGAATTGGCCTCAATGTCTCTATTGTTAGTCTCGATTGTTGTACTTATATTGGTGTTTTTATGTTTATGTAGGTGTTTTTGGAGAAATACAATTATGCGGAAAAAGTTGCTCAAAAAGTGCTATTTGGACCCTGGAGAAAAGTACTAAAGGCACCCTCAATTTGGATGAGGGGCATCCCAAGACACCCCATATGTTAAAGGCACCCGCTCCTCGGATTCAGGGCTACCCTTCTTTATCATTCAAAATTCAAGTTTTGGCGGGAAATAATGACCAGCAGAAGAACAGATTTCTGGTTCGAGATTTGGGATGATTTAGCGAGATTCAATGGCTGGGTCTGCAGGGGAAGACTTGACTGACCTTAACAGGCGTGGTATGGGATTTTTCTTGGATTAAATTGGGCTATATTGATCGGGTTGAAGATAGACAGTATACACGAGAATATCTCACCCTTTCCCGTGAATTCTGTGTTGTGCATGTATCTTGGGAGTGTTTGAAACGTCTAGTTTTAGCGTGTTTTAGTGTGTATGACCAACAGAAGATACGGAGAATAAATTGCAGACGCGTGAATGGGTTTTAAAAGGAAAAAAATAATCCCGTGATAGTGAGTATTGAAGAGAGAATTATGTGCAGTTATGATGGGAGATTTGGGGGAAGTGAGGCTATATAAGTCGTTGAGTATCAGTAGAGAAGGAAGGGGAGTTTGGGAGCAGTTTGGAACATCACAGAGCGAAATCGAGAGCTGCATAATATTTTTTTTCTGCTGCTGCGTGAGGAGGAAGAACAAGAAGAACAGATAGCCCAAAACCGTCGTTCTTCAACATTGTAAACGAAAGAGCTTGAAGCGTCGTATAACAGTGACAGTGACAGTGACACTTCCTTTATATTGATCTCTGTAACAGTTTATTGCAACACTCCAAAAATGTTGCAAATCTCTGTATTAGCACTTTTCTCTTGTTTTTCACCTATTTAAGCAATGAAAAATTCTTTTGAGCGTGATTCCAACATGAGGATCTAGACCCATCCTCTGGGGCAATGGAGGAAACCAAAATTCATCCTGTGGTAAATCTATTTAATTCTTTATTTTACTATTTGCATTAAACTAAAATTAGAAAAAGATTTTTCTTAATTAATTGTCATTTCGTTTGATGGTTTATGCTTAAGATTAATTCTTTTGATATGCCATGCTTAAGATTTACAATTAATATTTTAAGAATCTACCTTAGGCAAAGAAATAGAGTTAAAATTCTTATTGAATGAGCTATAATGGGTTAGAATAAATAAGTGAATTACATGAATTTGAATATTTGGTGGAATCCTAGCCCCAGTCTTTCCATAATTTTCACAATATTTTTTTTAATTGAGTTTGCTATTTTTATTTATAAAAAAATTAAAGTCTAAAAAATCTTCCTTCACAAGTCTCAAAGAACCTTTTACTACAACATCATTGATAAATACCATCAATTTTTGGCGCAGTTGCCGGGGAGCTTGTCTTTAGGCTAGAGTTTTTAGATTTTTATTTTATTTGTTCTTCTTTACGTTTTTGTTTTTGTATTTTTACTATAGATTTTGGAATTTGGAGCGAAAGAAAAATTTGCCAAAGGTTTTGGTGAATACTTAAAGATTTGGAGTTAAAGACAAAGTAAAAGGCGAAGCGAAAGAAGAAGATTTTTTTTTTATAAAAAAGAGAGAAAAAAAAAGAGAGTTTATTTTTTTGATTGTATTAGGATTTTTTTTTTTATTGTTGTAATTTTCTTTTTCTTTAGCACTTTACTTTACTTTTTTTTGGACTTCGGACTTGGACACTTGGACATTCTTATTTTTATTTTTAAACCCTACGGAAGGGTAGTTTAAATATTAAACTATTTGCAGAGAAGGATGGTGATTACGATATCACCTCGGCCCCTCGGGTTCGTACATGACATAGGAGTCGTGGCCCGAGTCGACTTCAACGGTTCATCCCCGTCTGGAACGGGAGGTAAGAATTTTAAACACCCGCGAATCCCCTGTCAGCGGGTTTACTGGATGATTTTGTATACATATATGTTGAGTTTTTGAAAACGGCTGTTTTAAATTCCTAGTAAAGGGCAAGGCATGGCCATATAAGATAAGGGTTCGGATTTCATCACCGTTCTCTTCTTTCCCGCCTTAGGAATGCAATACCAAACGCGAACCTAAGCTTAAAATTTGGAATTGAACGAGACCGATAGGGTAACGATCTTAATAGGAAAGTCGTTCGAAAAATATTGGTTACTCTTTTGAGCACGCTTTGAAGATCATGATGGTTTCTGAAAGTTGAATGCGTGACTGCGCCGCCTTGTAATGCGGTGAGGCCTTGGGTATCAAAGCTCTAGCAGCTTCCCTCGCCTCTATTCAACTTACTTAAACTCGGATTGATTCCAGAGGGGTTTGCTTAGATTGTAACGAATTCCCTTTCGAAGGAATAGAAGCTGGTCTAGAAACAATCTAAGTGGAGCCATCATTCTTTTTGTTTGCTAGAAATCAGTAGGTTTGTTGTGGTCGAGTCATCCTTGTTTGTGTTTGTGTAGAATTCCCTTGCAGTTAGGATGTCAAACTGGTATTATAATAGCCATCACAATGAATATGAATATCCAACTGAACAATATGGACATCACTCTTTTTATGACCATAGTGTGAATAGTGGTTGGGAACGCCAATCTTTTGAAGGTTATGTCCCATACCATGGTGAGCCCAATTACTATCCACATGCCCACCGGTCATACGAGAAATATTCCTATAATTCCTCTTCTCTAGATGAAGCACGTAAGATACTTGAGTCAACGCGTAAGTTACTTGAGTCGACACATAAGTTAGCGGATACAGGTGACTTAGTTATGGACGAAAGAACTATAACGGTGAGTGAAACTTCTTTAGAAGATAACCTCAGGAAGTTAGTTGAGTCAACATGTAAGTTAACTGAGTCAACACGTGAGTTTGATGAGTCAACACGTAGGTTAGAGTTAGAGACGGAGGAAAGAATTGCTCGAATTACTCTTGATTGCCAATACATTCTTTCCAATATCACCCATGAAAATGAGGACAATTTTTATAATCAGGATGACGAGGTTAGAATTGGTAACACTACTTGTTTAGATGAGGTTCAATCATTTTCATGTTATCATAGTGATGATCATGATGTGGATAGTACTGATGAAGAATCTGAAGTTTTTAGGCATAGTGATCAGGAATTTTCTACTTCAATTGAGATTTATAACAATAAGGTTACTTCTGGTTCAGATCCTAATAATTTTAACAATTATTCACCTATTCAAAAGGACGAGGATTTGACTAGAGATACTGTTTTAGACGATGTATTATTTCCTGTTTACGAAGCCGATGATAGTTTTGAGGAACGAGTTTATTATGAGAATTTTGTTTTAGAGTCTAGCGATTTAGAAACATTAGACTTAGAAAAAGAAGATGAACTCGTAGAGCTTTTAAATATGAGCGAGGATGCATCACCTGAGTATAACCTACAAGAAGCAATTGACCATTTTCAGGATTCTGATGATCTAGAAATTAGGGATATTATAGCTAGTCTATCTAGAGACACCCAAAATTCTAAGTTTGAGGGTGATTATCATTATCCTTGGGCCCTACCTTTAGCTCTTACAGAGATCCCTCACTTGGGACTTGATATATGTGCCTCAACTATTGTGCTAGATTACCTTCATGCTAGCTCTCCCGAACCTAATAATGTCCAGGAAGAAGTTCAGTTGTTAGAAACCCATCCTCTGGTTGATGTGGTTAACCTAGGCTATGATACCACAATTGACTTTGTTTTCCCACCAAAAACCTTCATTCCGGTTGTGGGAACGTATGAATTTCAGATGTGTCAGTTATTAAGTTTTGAGACTAAACCTAATTACTTTAGGAGATTAGGGTCGACACATTTTCTTAAGAATGACCACTACTGTGGTCCACTGTGTGAGTCAAGTCTGATTGACTTAGAGGATCCCCGGTTGTTCAGGTTATTGTTATGTGCTTCTAAGTTCTTAATTGAGTATTTCCAGACTCTATAACCTGATCTTCAGGATACTGCCTTTGAGGAAATCTAGCCGATGAAAATATTTTATCTAGACCCAGTTATAGAACCTGAACCGGAACCACAGCTATATGTAGTTATTTTAAACAGGAAACTAGATAAGGGTGTGTTGGATATCTTCCTGGTCTGTTGCAGTTTCCACTTCTTGTGGTTAGCACTTTTTGATCCAGATGACCCGCAGTTATTCCGACTGCTGCTATATGATTCTTTGAGGTGACTAATTCCATCCGATGTCTGGCTGAAGACTTTAAACTTAGCACTACTTGGGAGGTAACCCAATATTCTTGCAACACGGTAATATCTTTCCTTACTCTTTTCTTCAAGTGGTATCAGTTTCTCCTTGTTCATGCTTTTAATTTCATCATTAGAACATTGAGGACAATGTTAGATTTAAGTTTGTGGGTATGGGAGAAACTTCTTAGTTGCACTTTTGATACTTCTAGCGTCATATGGTATCTGGTTAGCTAAGTTTACATACTGTTTCTCACCGAAAAGATAGAAATTGGAATGCTATGGATAACTACCTATTGAGACATTAGAGAAAAATACATTGAGATCCTTAAAATTCAGGAAAGAACTTTTTCCTTTTAGAGGGTAACCGTGATGGACCTAACCATCCATGATAGAAAGGCAAGTAGGTCAGGAAATTCCAGAAAGACAAATCAACCTCACAATGTAGTCTTAGTTACTGGATTACGAATCTCTCTCAGTAAAAACTTATCATCATCAACAAACGAAGAGACATCAAAATCTATGAAGAAAGTTGAAGACGTTTAAGGTTTAGAGGCAACAATAGAAAAGAATAATTCAAAGTTGAAGACTTAGTTACAAGAAGTTATAAAAAAAAAAAAACGATATAAGTTGTTGAAGTTCATGATACTAAGATATTACAAGTTGCGAAGATCCAAGTGTTAAATTCTTTCTGTGATGGCCATGTAAATTTTTGTCTTGATTCCAACAAAACAAAAAAAAATGAAAAAAAAAAAAATGAAAAAACATAAAGTTTAAATTTTAATTTTGTTCAATAAGGCCTTATGGAAGTAGAAATTTTTAAGTCAAGCAAGAAATCGAAGAGAAGAGTTAATTGTCAAGGTTCTATGAGGTTCGAGAGTTTATCATCAACAGTTGAAGACCGAAGAAGACGTTGTTTCTACTGAGCACTATGAGAGATTCGAAGAAAGATACATTTGGTTGTTTTCTTATTCCGCTTTCAATCTGGCACAAGATCTTTCTAGCACTGGTTTAACTCATCACACGTAATTATTCCAATTGTGTAGCAGATGTACCTCTCATTCTTATCTCTCTCCTAATCTTATCCAGCTGTAAATCAGCGGACGCATCTTACAATGTTTATCTAGCTGTGTAGCAGATATCTCTTTATCTGGCAGTGTTGCGGATGTGTCTCCCGTTTTCTTCGGTCAGCTTTAGAGATGACACCTTTAATTTCTCTGGCATTCTAGTCACTTGGAGATAGGTTGAGAATTAGTATGTCCTCATAGATCTTTGGATACTGGTGACCAATGAGAAGTACAGGTTTTGTGGGTACACCTCTGGTAAACCCTCCAGAGACTACACTCCGCCACTAGGGCCACCTTGCGGTTTAACGGCTTGCTGCACATGATAAGTGTAGTCTTTTTATTTTCTAGACTAGATTTGCTCGGGACTAGCAAATAATAAGTTTGGGGGTATTTGATAGACACATTTTTGTGTCTGAATTGGCCTCAATGTCTCTATTGTTAGTCTCGATTGTTGTACTTATATTGGTGTTTTTATGTTTATGTAGGTGTTTTTGGAGAAATACAATTATGCGGAAAAAGTTGCTCAAAAAGTGCTATTTGGACCCTGGAGAAAAGTACTAAAGGAACCCTCAATTTGGATAAGGGGCATCCCAAGACACCACATCTGTTAAAGGCACCCGCTCCTCGGATTCAGGGATACCCATCTTTATCATTCAAAATTCAAGTTTTGGCGGGAAATAATGACCAGCATAAGAACATATTTCTGGTTCGAGATTTGGGATGATTTAGCGAGATTCAATGGCTGGGTCTGCAGGGGAAGACTTGACTGACCTTAACAGGCGTGGTATGGGATTTTTCTTGGATTAAATTGGGCTATATTAATCGGGTTGAATATAGACAGTATACACGAGAATATCTCACCCTTTCCCGTGAATTCTGTGTTGTGCATGTATCTTGGGAGTGTTTGAAATGTCTAGTTTTAGCGTGTTTTAGTGTGTATGACCAACAGAAGATACGGAGAATAAATTGCAGACGTGTGAATGGGTTTTAAAAGGAAATAAATAATCCCATGATAGTGAGTATTGAAGAGAGAATTATGTGAAGTTATGATGGGAGATTTGGGGTAAGTGAGGCTATATAAGTCGTTGAGTATCAGTAGAGAAGGAAGGGGAGTTTGGGAGAAGTTTGGAACGTCACAGAGCGAAATCGAGAGCTGAAAATTATTTTTTTTCTGCTGCTGCATGAGGAGGAAGAACACGAAGAACAGACAGCCCAAAACCGTCGTTCTTCAACAGTGTAAACGACAGAGCTTGAAGCGTCGTATAGATACAGTGACAGTGACGCTTCCTTTATATCGATCTCTATAACAGTTTATTCCAACACTGCAAAAGTGTTGCAAATCTCTGTATTGGCACTTTTCTCTTGTTTTTCACCTATTTGAGCAATGAAAAATTCTTTTGAGCGTGATTCCAAAGGATGGGTTTATTTGAGCAATAAACCCATCCTCTGAGGCAATGGAGGAAACCAAAATTCATCATGTGGTAAATCTATTTAATTATTTATTTGACTATTTGCATTAAACTAAAATTAGAAAAAGATTTTTCTTAATTAATTGTCATTTCGTTTGATGGTTTATGCTTAGGATTAATTCTTTTGATATGCCATGCTTAAGATTTACAATTAATATTTTAAGAATCTACCTTAGGCAAAGAAATAGAGTCAAAATTCTTATTGAATGAGCTATAATGGTTTAGAATAAATAAGTGAATTACATGAATTTGAATATTTGGTGGAATCCTAGCCCCAGTATCTCCATAATTTTCACAATATTTTTTTAATTGAGTTTGCTATTTTTATTTATAAAAAAATTAAAGTCTAAAAAATCTTCCCTCACAAGTCTCAAAGAACCTTTTACTACAACATCATTGATAAATACCATCAGCAAGGCTGAGTACTTGTGGGTGATGTTAAATCACTGAACCACATAGTATTGACGGTCATGTCCCATGAAAATTTTAGGAGATTAAATGGGCATGTGACAAGCTGGTATCACAGCTGTGTTTGGGGACACAGTTACTGATTTTTATCTCTCTTACTCAAGTTAATGTCATTGTTTGTCAAATTCAGTGGTGAATTGTTTGGGTTTCACTAGTATGGAGACTAGAAGAAGCTGGTCTAGTGTGGCAAGATCAATTGGATTGAACTTGAAGCTTGAAGTAGTAGCAGGCCATGAAATTTTAGGACAAAGGTGTCAAAATTCCTACCCAAAGTGTTAGACGAACGTGCAAGAGTCATTGGAAACCGGGTTTTCAAGTGATGGCATGACAAAAATAAGGATTATGCTGACTTCTATGGTGCAATTCAGGTGTTAAAGTCCATGTTTCTCACAAGTATGCGAAGATTAGGTATATGGAATGCCTTATTTCGTAGTGTTATCAGTAGCGAGTACATTACAAGAGGTAATGGGAATTTTTCGGAAATTCCTGAATACAAAGAAGTTGATGGCCTTTGCAGTGGCAAAGAAGATGAAGAACATGTCTATGCGATAGATTGAAGGTGTTTTCATCGCAGCCAGTTGGATGGAAGATTATAGTTATCTCTCTTGAATGCATGTACCTTGGTGGTAATGCAAAGTCTGAATGTGAATCAGCATTTTTGTGGCAATTGTGATGCCATAAAAGATGAATTAGATGGCAAATTCTTATCTATCATAAAGCTTATTGAAAGGCTGAAGAAATAAGCACAAGTTAGGGGAAAACCGATACACCACGGTCTTGCATTTGCAAAGAGTTCTTCGTTGATGCTAGATGCACACAAAGAGTGTGCTTGCACCTGGTTTATGAGTGGGATCAATATGCTTGAAAAAGGGTGTCCAAAGACCTGCATTTGATCATAACCACAAGCGGATGTTCTTGTCGTCTACAAATCAACAATTATTGCTACTAAAAGTTGATTTTGGAGGAGGGTAAAGACAATAGTTTCTAGATGTGAATGGGAAGTAAAATGAGTTCCAAGTTTGAAGAAGAATGTGACATTCTTTCTTCATAGAACGTAGGCAGTGGCGCCTCATTTGCAAGGATTGTGCCTTGTTAATATTGTCCAAGATAATTTTCCGCGGAAGTCATTGAGTAATATGACTTTGCTGAGCTCTATGGTGATGCTCAGAGTCACCAAGTTAAGTCCATTCGAGTTGTGCAAATGTGCACAAGTTTGTGTCCAAATTTGAGTGCTAATTGGCATAGCATGTATGCAACAATAGCATGAGCCAAATGAGATTTGAGCATAGAAAAAATGCATGATGCGGTTGGAAATGCAAAATTAGGCGACTCATAGATGCATGGAAAAAGAAGGACAAAGTAGTGGTGATGCATAAAGAATGGCATGGGGACATTATTGAAGAAATCTTCATGAAAGCTAAAGCAACATGATAGCATCAGTTGGAAGAGTGCATGTGGCAAAGTGAATTGATACATTGGGGACAGTAGGTGCTGTCTTCCCTCTTTTATTGCTTAGAAGCGAAGTTGAAGTCAGTATTGCAAGGTTTGTTAGGTCTTACAAGTTGCAATCAGTTGGCTCAAGTATTTGCTCAAGTTTGAGTATACTTTCAGTTTGGGTCGAGTGGACCTTGGTGTTGTAATGAAGTCTCTCTATGTAAGGTAGTAGTGAATGAGGGTATTTGAAGTAAAATATCTTGCCTCTTTCGTTCAAACTAAAGCTAGTTTGCATGGAAGATGCTACACGGTATATTAAGCCAAAATATACAATAGAAAACGTTAAAAGTGAAAGAAGCAAATATAGGAGTTGGTGGCATAGTCGAGTTTGCTGTTGAGAGTTATGTGGAAGTGCGAAGGCATTTGGCAGCGAAAGCATGGAGTAACGTAGCAAGAATGAATATATAAGTCCATCAAGTAAATGAGTTAAGATTGACTCATAGTTAGGAAGAACATGATGCTGTTTTTCCGCTACATTAAAGCGTAGCAGTTTGAAAGAGCAAGTGATGCTTAAAGTGCTGGTTTCAAAGGCTCGTGAAGAGGATGCCTGGTCTCTGGGAAGGCGGTCTATGGTTAGTGGTATCCTAAGTCATGACTAATATAAAATTCATGCATTTCAATCAAGGTGTTGTGTTGGTGCAAGAAAAGAACAACAAGGTGATGGTTCTTTGGCATACAAATGATGCGATTCCGAGAAGGTAAAGTTTGCAACATGATTTGGAGCCAAATTTAGTGAAAGTGCTGATGTTGCAAAGTGTAGCAAAAGCTATGGGTTGGTTGCGCATACCAAGAGTGGGATGAAATCATAAGGTGCATACCTTAAGGCATGGAAAATTTGGTGAAGGCGCAACATGATTGAAGCTTAATGCCAAGTCTTGTATAAGTCCTGTTAAGTTGCGTGGTGCAACTAAAGTCGGAGAATAAAGGCATAAGACTATGGTAATGATCATTGTGATCAGTTGTAGGAATCATTGCTTGTGTGCACTTAGGAACAAATGATTCAAGTGAAATTCAATCCTAATTCATGGAGTTTGCAAGAAGAATTTCCAGTTGCATTTGGGTATTGATGCAATATTTGAGTATCCGCGTAAGCGTAATGCATGACGCCGATAAGTGGCTCAAGTATATGAGATCAATGGAAAAGCAGTAAGCTAAGTGATGGCATTTCGTACTAGGCATAAAAGTTTTGGCAAAGATGAAGTCTAAAAAAGTTTGCTGATTTCTGAGAAGGGCTCAGAAGTGTACAAGGCCAGAGAACAAGTATAGCGAGTATACTTTGTTGCACTCAACGAGGGCGTTGAACGGATTAGGTTGGGGAGGTCTGTTACGGTACTGCAAGTGACGCATAATGATGATGCATTACAGATTTGCAGGCCAAGTCAGTATGAAGCCATAATGGTGTAATTGCAAAGCCATAATAGTGCAACGCAAGCCATAACATCGGTATTACTGTATAGACTGTTAATTGCTAATAATGGCATATACCCACATGACCAATGTAGTGCAAGTGCAGCACTACATTGTAAATAAATTTGGCTAAGGAATGAAGATTATTGACCGACACAATGAAGCTTCATTAAGGAAAGGCAAGATATGGCCAAAGTCATAGATACAACATGCGATGTTGGCATTGAGGCATATCCGTGAATTTGAGTTGGCCCAAACTCAAGGATGATGCAAGAGTGAAGTATAGATCAAGATTTGGTCTATGGAATTAGTTCAAGTATGGAAAAAGCCTGAACAATGCAAACAAGTTGGCAATGAAAGAGTTGCATTGCTATTGTCAAACTAATTGGAGAAGTGAAGCATATATGACGCATGAGTAACTAGAGTGAGCTTAAGGAGATGGCCTCAATGTTTGAAGTACAAGGATTTTCTGTGCATGAGTTTAGGATGATAATCATGCAGGTCCAAGAGGGATGAACGTTGGCGCAAGACAAAATCCAGTATGGTACAACAAGTGGTGCAATACAGCTCAAGTGACGGTTACGAGTTGGTTATGAGCTTCAAAAGCATGTAAATGATGTGAGACTAAGTATAACGGTTATAGAAGAAGTTATAACCATTTGGGAGTGTTTCTAACCACCAAGAACATGTGTGGCATCTGTTGGATTGACAACATAAAAGGTGGCAGTTGGAAAAGAAAGTTGGCGGTTATGAAAACTACCTGATGGGACACATGGATGTTCCATGCATGTGTAACTGTTGTGCATGGTTTTGGCCATTGTAACCACTGTATAAATAACCCTAAGGAGTGGGAAAATCAGTAGGCTACATAAGAGAGAGTTAGTCTTATGTTTGAGAGAGTTAGGCATTCACCAAGAGGGTGAATGTCCTGTTTTTGGTCCCTATGATGGACGAGTTTTGTAATCTTCCTTTAGTGCAATAAAATGGGTTTGTTCCAGTATATATCTGTGTTCATTATGTTGCTGATGTTGTGTGAGAAGTGTTGAAGTGCATGTCAGAACCTCTTTTGATTATGGGGGAATGAAGAGTTAGAGAGAAAGAAGAAAAGACTTCCGTTGCGAATTGCCTTATGATTGAAGGAAGATGCATACTTTGATGCAAGTGTGCAAGGCTGAGTACTTGTGGGTGATGTTAAATTACTGAACTACATAGTATTTCCGGTCATGTCCCATGAAAATTTTAGGCGATTAAATGGGCATGTGACGGGTGACCTGGTGACATATATGAAAATACCACAATGCAAGTGTGGTCATTGCACCTGTGATATTGCAAGTCAGGTGACTACTTTGAGAGAAGAAAATTATATTCATTATTTTTTGATGGGTTTAGATAGTGTGTATTGGTCACTACGTGAACAATTATTAGCAAGAGATCATTTACCATCAATAGATGCTGCGTACCAGATGATAGTTAACTCTGAACGGTTGAGAATGGGAGACGTGCTTCTATCTAAGGACGTACATGAAAACGTTATAGATTTTAAGGTACAACCTGAACACAGAGCAACCACAAATACTTATTATGCTTCAAAGTTTTGCAGGCATTGTAATCGAGAGGGACACTCTGATGATGGGTGTTCTCAAATAATTGGTTATCCTGAATGGTGGGGAGACAGACCACGTAGTGGTAGAGGATATGGCAGAGGTGGTAAAGCTGGTGGTAGAGGCCGAGGTGGTTTTATATCTTACATAGGTAGAATAGGATATTGAATCACCAATCATGTTCGTGAAAATAACTTGACTGGAGTGACAGCAGCTCAACTTCAACAAGTACTTGAGTTTTTGAGTTCAAACAAACCAAAAATTCAACTACAAGGTAAACAACATAGGGCTTCCTGGATTGTAGATACATGAGCTACGAATCATGTCACATGTAATATAGATGACATGATAGAAGTAAATGATATTAAGGAATGCTCAGTAGGTTTGCCATATGGAAATTATGCGAACTCTGATAAAATTGGAACTGTGATTCTTCCTGGTGGTTTGAAACTTGATAATGTGCTTTATGTAACTTAGATAACTTGCAACTTAATCTCAGTCACACAAATTATCGATGAGATAGCTTTTGTTGTGCAATGTACTAACAGTTTATATCTTATACGGGACCAGTTGACGAGGAAGGTGATTGGAGTGGGTGAGAGACAAGGTGGACTATATCTGTTTCGTGGTGTACCTCCAGTTAAAGTGTTTGCAGTTAGTGGGGATTCGTATGAGCTGTGGCATCAAAGATTGGGACATCCTTCAGAAAAAGTATTGAAAAAGATACTTGTTGTGAGTTCGTTATCTAAGAAGAATAATAATGCTTGTGATATTTGTCCACGAGCGAAACACCGTAGAAGTAGTTTTCCTAATAGTCCGAATAAAGATAGATGTATATTTGAGTTGGTTTATTTGGATTTATGAGGGCCATACAAGACACCTTCGTCTTGTGGAGCTCATTATTTTTTAACAATAGTTGATGATTTTTCAAGAGGTGTGTGGATTTATTTGATCAAATCTAAAACTGAAGTTGAAATGGTATTTATTAATTTCATTGCTCTCATTAAACGTCAGTTTAGCAAGGAAATCAAACGTGTTAGAAGTGATAATGGAACCGAATTTAATACTTTGTGTGGATATTTTAAGACTAATGGATAATATTTGAGACATCTTGTGTTGGTACGCCCCAACAAAATGGGAGAGTTAAAAGAAAACACCAGCATATAATGAATGTTGCAAGAGCTTTGAGATTTCAATCCAATTTACCAATACAATTCCGGGGTCAGTGTGCATTAACTGCGGCATACTTGATAAATCGAACACCAACACCTTTACTTAATAACAAGACTCCATATGAAATTCTGTTTGGAATGCACCCACCATATGATCAGTTGAAAGTGTTTGGGTGTTTGTGTTATGTACATAATCAAAACACTAAAGGAGATAAGTTTCCAAGTCGTGGAAGAAGGTGTGTATTTCTTGGTTATCCATTTGGTAAAAAGGCATGACAAGTTTATGACTTAGACACAAAACAATTTATAGTGTAAAGAGATGTGGAATTTTATGAACATCAGTTTCCATACATGATGGAAAATGTTGGGAAGTCAAATAATATTGATCCATCCAGTAATGAAGTATGTTGGAGCGATGATGAGGATAGCGAAGAAGTACAGTTATCTATTGAAGATATTGGATATAAATCGTTTGAGCTACATCAACACTAAAGTAATGAAGAACCACAACTTGATATTGAATATGAAGCAGAAGAATTAGAAGGAGGTGTTCAAGAACATCCTAAGCAGAGTACACAAGATGCTCTCTCTAGTGATACGTCAGCTGGAGTTGTGGAAGATAATAACAAAAGTGAGATGGGTAAAGGAAAATGTCAAAAAATTCCTTCTAGCAGACTCAAGGGTTTTGTGACGCATACTGTACGAGAAAATAGTCCACCTTCCACTCAACCTACACAATCATCGGCCTTAGGTACACCTTATCCTTTGACATATTATGTTAGTTGTGATCGTTTTTCTGTGGCACATAGTAATTTTCTTGCAGCTATAACAGCTGGAAATGCACCTAAGAACTTCAAAGAAGCTATGAAGCATCCAGGATGGCAAAAAGCCATGGCCGAAGAAATAAAAGCTCTAGAGGAACAATGAACATGGGAATTAGAGGAATTGCCACCAGGTAAGAAGGCATTAGGAAGTAAATTGATTTACACTGAGAAACATGATGAAAATGGGAATTTGATACATCTCAAAGCAAGATTGGTAATATTTGGGAATCATCAAGTTGATGGATTGGATTATAATGAGACCTTTGCACCTATGGTAAAGATGACAACAGTTCGTACATTTCTATCTGTTGTAGCAGTTAAGAATTGGGAAGTGCATCAAATGGATGTCCATAATTCATTTCTTCATGGTGATATGGAGGAAGAAGTGTATATGAAGATACCTCCGGGATTTTCCAAAGGAAATTCTAATCTGGTTTGTAGAAAGAAGAAATCATTATATGGCATAAAACATGCACCTAGATGTTGGTTTGCAAAGTTATCAACAACTTTGAAGAATTATGGCTTCCAACAGTCATATTCATATTATTGTCTTTTTACTTTGACAAAAGTAAAATATGCAGCTGCATGTCTTAGTTTATGTAGATGATCTGATTGTGGAAGGCAATGATTTAGTTGAACTACAGAAGTTTAAAACTTACTTGGGACAATGTTTCAAGATGAAGGATCTGGGAAAGTTGAAATATTTCTGAGGTTTAGAAGTGGCACGTAGAAAACAAGGTTTCTACATATGCCAAAGAAAATATGCAATTGATATTATCATGGAAACAATATTATTGGGTGCAAAACATGCAGAGTTACCAATGGAAACAAATCATCAACTAGCATTGGCGAAAGGAGCTGTCCTTGGTGATGTGGAAAAATATAGAAGACTGGTAGGTCGTTTGATTTACTTGTCAGTCATAAGACCAGATCTTGCTTACTCAGTGCATATTTTATCACAATTTATGCAACAACCAAGAGCGGAACATTGGGAAGAAGCGCTTCATGTTGTTAGATATTTGAAGAAGAATCCAGGACAAGGAATTTTGTTGCGCTCTGATAGTGATCTTAGTTTAAAAGGATGGTGTGATTCAGATTGGGCGAGTTGTCCATTAACTAGACGTTCATTAACTGGTTGGTTTGTTCTTCTCGGTTTTTCTCCTGTGTCTTGGAAGACTAAGAAGCAGCATACAATCTCTCGTTCCTCGGCAGAGGAAGAATACAGATCTATATATGGAAGCAGTAACATGTGAGTTGAAGTGGTTGAAACAATTACTTGGTGATTTGGGAGTTCACCATATGCATGGGATGAATCTATTTTGTAATAGCCAATCGACACTCTACATTGCTCAGAATCCTGTATTTCATGAGCGAACAAAACATATTGAAGTGGACTGTTATCTTGTTAGAGATGCCATCATACAGAAGATTATATCACCCTCATATACTCCTACAAAAGTGCAATTGGCTGATATCTTCACAAAGGCATTAGGGAAAACTCAGTTTCAGTTTCTTTTGTCCAAGATGGGCATTTGTGTTCTCCATGCTCCATCTTGAGGGAGGGTATTAGGAAACAAACTCTATTTTAAGTTGGTTATGAGTTATATTAGGAAGAGTTCTCGTATTCTACAAGTCTTGTGTCGTACTGACCATGTCATATTGATGTATAAATATCTTGAATTCTAATGAGAAAGATAGAACTTATCGTGAATTTAACATGAGCAGAGCATGGGAAAACTTATATAGTTCCATTTATTTGCACAAGTTCTGTAAACGCTTATCGCTATTAGCAATTCTCCAGGATCCTAAACAAGATATCATACTTAGGAATTTTAACATTAATCAGAACAACTATTGCAAGTATACTTACTAATCTTATGACATTGAGTTAAAACAGTTGGAGATCATCCATGGTCTGATGGGAGCGTTCATACATTGTCATGTTCTTAGCATTCGGTGTTGATAGAAGAAGAATTTGGGTATCGGGCTGCGGAAGCTAGCAGTAGTTCTTAAAGTTATTACATTATACTAGTATTGCGCCCGTGCATTTCACGTGATTAAATTGGTTGTCCCAAAGGTTGACGTCACCGAACTCATGGTAAACTGGATAATAACATGAAATTTGTTTGATAACCTTAAAGTCTCTTACAGTTTTCCAGGCCACCCTAAGCTATGGTGTATATTGGTAAGTCTTGTGCTAGGCCTTGGTCTTGAATTTACATATGGACTTGCAGTTTGTCATATATTTGTGAGATTGTAATAGCTTAATTTTTATTTATTTTTTAATGTGAAAATTAGCTATCCATGTCGGCTTGAAATCTCCAATTTATTCCCAACTGTACCTTGTATATTTTCAATCTAATCACCACCGGGCACATGACTCGCACCATTTAAACTGACACATACCTCTTTTCTTTGAAGGGAAAAATGAAGTGTCCCACCTCCCCAACAATAATTAAACCAAATTATTGAAACAAATATCCACACAAATATACAACACACATCAGAAAGGTTCATGGTTGGAAGGTTCCAGTGCCATATGTATACAAATAAATAAAATTGGAAGGTACGCGTACATATACTTTAGAACCTGTAGCAATCATTTCTCCTGAACCAAATCAGTATCCAGAAAAATTGCCGCAACCACATAAACCCCAGTGCTATACGTATCCTTTGTAGAGAAATTGCATACAAAGTCCTTTCCATCAAAAACATGTAATGCTGCAAAATACTACTTCTAAAACGCTTATGTATATAGCAACTGTTGCAACAATTTCAACAAATTCACATCATTCATAAGATTTGCTACAAAATTATCCACATTGCATAATGAATTTGAGAATTGTATGCACAATTATTGGAACAATTAATCTTAAAATCGGATAAAACTTCACTGTGTATTACCTTGCTTTTATGTTTTAGTATTTCACGATGAAGACATCAAACCTTCAGTCAAAACTATTAATATTATACACTTTCCTTCACTTAGTCCTAACCTTCACGTTCCTCCTCTTTAGTCCCAACCTATATATCCGAGAGAGATGTAGTCAATAGCAATTGAAACACAAAACAAAATCTAATTGCATGATATAAGTTAAGAAAAACTATTAATATACACACTCTTTTAAAGACAGTCAGATAACCACTCTATGACCATATTAATAAGCTTTCCTCGAGCATACTATGATTACAAAACTATTACTCCATACCCTTTTTATTAACAACAATGGGGCCTTTAAAATAAAAAAGAAACGGGACAGTTCAAATAAATCATTTTCTGAGCTACAAAAATGTAGTATAGGCTAACTACAGTACAGTTTATGGGACAAACAAACAACATTCTTGATGGCAGGTGATTTTATAAAATAGAAAGCCAATTGAAAGTAACAGGAAGAACTTCCATTAGATAAGTTACCCATAATACTACCATCAACCCATTTACACTAAGACAATTTCATCCACTGTCTTGCGATTTTTTTTAGCATATTCGTTAGTTGTACCATTACATATGTCAGATATCAAATATTATACTTATCCCTTTAAAAATAGTTATAGGAAATAAATCGCATCAAGATATCCTTAGACCTAATATAGAATTGTATGCAAAGATTATACTGGAAATTACTTTGGCCAATTAGGTTACTTTACAACAACAAAATTTGTTCGCTAATATACGGTTTTCCGTGATAATTGCAGATTGGAGAAATAAAATATCATGTGAGAAGACACTCACGTAAATATTCCCTATGGTTTGTCATCCATTGTGATGTCCTCAAATCTTAATTTTAAGTTCAAGCATTTCCTCTGCAGCACTCAACATCGTATCAGTTAGAGAAACTGTCAATAACCCAATAATTAAGGTAAATATGCGCATATCCCATCATTAGAAAGGAAAATCATCTGTTGAAATGAAATAATAGGATAGTACCTATTTACTGGAATTATAGTGGAGCGGACGTTAAAGCCAAAAACTGGGATACCTAATGGACCTTGTACTGAACCCAAACACTCATTTAAGATTACATGCTCATTTTTGTCTCTGAAAACCACAAAGTGATGCCGCTAAAAGCTTCTATTACGCTCTAATGCATCGTATTACATGTTCAGCTGAAAGACTTTATATTCCGTGGATATTGAATAAGAATCAGTTATGTTATCTCTTATTGATACATTTTTTAAAGACAAATAAGAGAATCTAAAAGAGAACGTATTCCAGAAAATAGTGTTAGACACTTGAAGCATCTTCTTAATTTCAATCAGTTTTTTCTTATTAAAACTAAAAACAACAATTATAAATAAATCTCGATCAGTGCCGTAAAAATAAAAAAAATAAATAAACATCAATACCAAAACAGAACAAAGATGGGGCAGAAAACCCTGCAAAAAAAAAAAAGGAAAAAAAGGAAAAAAAAAAAAACCTACCCTTTTTGTTTGACCGAAGACTCAAAAAGTGAATTAAGCAAAAAATAAGAAACCGATTTAAATGACGTAACGAAACAATACTTTCCCGATGATCGATATCTATGAATTTCTGTAAAACTATATTGTGTAAAAAAATGTGAAGTAGTTATACATTCCGTGAGTCATTTAGAATCTATATTAAGGACCAATGTAATAAAAAAAAATATAAGAAAGCGCAAATTTTGAAATACTATCAAAAAACAATAATACAACAAAACCAAAACCCAAATGGCTACCTAATTTGCATAATAACCTTTAGCATCAGTTGTAGGTGAATCATTATTCCCAGTGGGGTGTGCATATAGGATCCTTTTGTCAAGTAGTAAGCAACGTGTTGCACTTTATTTTATCCTTTTATGGTGAGTGCTACTGTACTATTGTTACGGGGCATATAGTCCCTCGGCCGACAGAGAATGTAACTTATGAACATATCAAATCAGGTCCATTAGAGATAGTATGAATGTATGATGATAATAAAGTAAATCCAAGAACCTGACAACAACAATGCCATTGATCGCTATTCTTAATCTCTCGTCAATTAAAAGGTATGAAGATGTTCCAAAATCATTGTCCTTGTCACTGTACATTTGCTGCAATATAGTTGAAAAGAACATTAGAAATTAGCATTCTTTTCAAGAAAATAAGGAGTAAAAAATCTCACAAACCTGCAGGCTTTTTTTCTTTCCAGATGGCATACATCCATACACCCATAAGCTTTCCCTTCCACCAAAGCCACACGATCAATGTATTGCCAGTATCCAATATTTCTTTCAGCCACAAACACCTAAATTCTTTAAAAAAACAAAATATCAGTTCATCTTCCGAGTTTTGAATTTAGATGGTGAATTTTAATTATTAGGAACATGGTATGTTATCCTACACTATATGCTACACTCAAAGTGGTTCCACCATTATCAATGTATGTCAAGTCTTAGTTAGTGGTATGAATTATCTAACAGTAAACACAAAAAGGAAAAGAAAAAGAATACATGCTCAATGGCTTCACGCTCTTCTTGTGACTGTTATAAGTTGTGCACTGGTGAGCCTAATGGGATCCCAGAGGGAAAAAATACAACGTTTATGCTATTAATCTCAGGGGACATACACACCAAGTACAACAAAGGGGAATATCGGTCTCACCCTTCATCTTCTTTGATAGGTCCATTGATTTAGTGAATGAGATCAACTCAGTTCTCTTGAATAATGCTTCTTAGCTAACTCCATTTTCGACCATGGAAAGCAGAACGAACCCATTATAAATTAGGGTTTTATGTTAACATAAATAACTAAATGTAAAATCAGAATAAACTATAAGAATAAATAAAATAATTTCAAGATTTAAGGATTTATTACCTCTGCAATCTGAAGAACAACATCATCCCGGTGGAAGAACTTTAGCCATAGATGAAGATGCATAAAAAAAAATAGTTTGATTTTCACCAAAAATAGCAAACTCAAAAAGAGTATTTACAATGGTACGTGATCTTCAAATTTCTTTGTTGGTGTTGCCATTGATTATCCTGTAATCAAAAAAAAAAAAAAAATTCTGATTGAAGAATGGGTTGGGTTTTGAATAGTAAAAAATTGCAAAACAGGTAGTTACCATGATTGATTGATAATAGATGTTGTTGAACTGGATATGCACTCCTGATCATGTTTTCTCTCCATAGATGGAGTAGACTGTACTTCTTTGCTGCGCGACACCATATGTTATGACCAATGGCTCTTCTAAGCACAATCAATAGAGAATTTAAATAGAAATCAAATCAAATGTAAAATAGACACACACACAACACAAGGATTTATAGTGGTTCGATCAAGATGATCTACATCCACTTTGGAAGACGACGATAACGTTGCACTATGATTGGAAAAAGTTTACAAGAGTATGATTCACTCCCTTACACCCTCTCTTAAGAACAAGCCTACAATGGCTTAGAAACACTCTCTCTAGAACTCTCAATCACTCACTGATATTGGGATGATTTTACAAAGAGAATACATGGCTTTATATAGGAAAGAAATGAGAAGAAGTAATGAAGAGTGTCGACATATACCATCCACTAGCCATTGAGTCTGACAGCTCTTCATACTCACCTTTCGGATGTGCTCCACTGTCCACTTTCTCCTCCTTTCGGCTATGCTCCTCTTTACACTTTCATCTAGTATCTCCCACTCCACCGAAAGATAACTCCTTAATTATTAGTATATTCAAGTCATTTTCTACAAATCTCCACCTTGACTTGGATACCATCACCGCTCATCATCATCGTCTTCGCTCAGCCCCATAAGGGATCTCAACACCTGTTGACACCAACCAAGTCCAAGCAATGCTTGAACTTGATACTTGGAACTGGCTTCTTCAACATGTCTGCAGGGTTATCCGTTGTAGGAACCTTTAGCATCGCTATCCTACCTTCTTCAACTGCATCCTTGATAAAATGATACCTGACATCGATGTGCTTCGTTCTCTCATGATACATATGGTTTTTGGTCAAGTGAATGGCACTTTGACTATCACAGAACAAAGTTGCATTCTCTTGCTTGAAACCCAAATCACCAACCAAACCCATCAACCATATACCTTCCTTCACTTCTTCCGCGGCTGCCATGTACTCTGCCTCAGTTGTAGACAATGCAACCGTGCTTTGCAAAACCGACTTCCAACTGATAGTACTACCACACAATGTAAAAGTATAACATGTCAATGACCTTCTTCTATCAAGATCACCTTCATAATCAGAATCAACATAACCCACAACATTCGTCGAATCACCATAGTGTTTATCAAACACTAAACCAACATCTGTACTTCCCCTTAGATACTTCAAAATCCACTTTACATCTTGCCAATGAGCCTTCCCGGGACTTCACATGCATCTACTTACCACACTCACAGCTTTTGCGATATCCGACCTTATACAAACCATAGCATACATGATGCTACCAACTGCGCTTGCGTATGGAACTCGAGACATATACTCTGCCTCATCTGCAGTTTGAGGTGATTGCTTTCTAGAAAGTTTAAAATGAGATGCCAAAGGAGTACTTACTGGTTTTGCATCTTTCATACCAAACCGCTCCAACACTAAGCCTTCTGGGATAAATGCAACTTCCCCTCAGCTCGGTTTCTATGAATCTCCATGCCCAATATCTTCTTTGCTGTGCCCAAATCCTTCATCTCAAACTCACTACTCAACTGATCCTTCAGCTTCTGTATCTCTGACATGTATTTGCAAGCAATCAAAATATCATCAACATATAAGAGTAAATACACAAATGAACCATTTTGGAGTTTCCTGTGATATACACAACTATCATACTTACTCCTGTCATAGCCATTTTCCACCATAAACGTATCAAAAAGTTTATACCACTGCCTTGGAGATTGCTTCAAACCATACAAAGATTTCTTCAACAAACATACATGATCTTCTTTGCCAGGAACTTCAAACCCCTTTGTTTGTTGCATATAAATACGCTCTTCCAAATCACCATGAAGGAAAGCTGTCTTAACATCTAGTTGTTCCAATTCTAGATCTTTTAAAGCAACTATAGCAAGCAATGTTCTAATAGAACTATGTTTAACAACATGAGAGAATACCTCATTGTAGTCAATGCCTTCTCTTTGTGTAAACCCCTTTGCCACAAGCCTTTCCTTGTACCTTATTCCTTCACCATCTGAAGTACCTTGTTTCTTCTTGAAGAGCCATTTGCTTCCAAAAATCTTCTGCCCTTTTGGTCTTGCAACTATCTCCCAAGTGACATTCTTGTCAAGAGACTCAATTTCTTCAATTGCAGATGCTCCCCATTCTGCTGATTCTTCACCACCGATTGCTTCTTCATAGGTTGTTGGATCATCCCTATCTATGCTCTCACTTACTGCAAATGCATATGCAACCAAATCAGCATGGACGTATCTCTGAGGTGCTCTAACTAGCCTCCTCTCTTTGTCTCTTGCAAGATTTTACTGATGACCTTGTGCTTCTTCTTCCTGGGCAGGTTCTTGCACAATATCTTGATCATCATCATCAGAAACAACAGTGTCATTGCTTCCTTGAACTAGCACCTCAAGTTCCACCTTGTCACCAAGCTCCACCTTATCGCTAATACCCTCTTCAGCTCTTTCATCTAGTTCTTCATTCTTTGGCTTCAACATCGATTGCTCAACAAACTTCACATCTCTGCTGATAAGAAACTTGTTTGATCTTTCTGCTGGACACCATAACCTGTTGCCTTTCACGCCATTTGCATACCCAAGAAATATACACTTCTTTGCTCTAGGCTCTAGCTTCCCCTCATTCACATGAGCATAGGCTGGACATTTGAATATCTTCAAGTCTTCATAGTTAGCATGCGAACTTTTCCAAACTTCATTTGGAGTCTTGCACTCAATGGCAGTCGATGGAGATCTGTTCACTAAATAAGCTGATGTGTTTGCTGCTTCTGCCCAAAATTGCTTTGGTAACCAGGCATTGGAGAGCATGCACCGTGCCTTCTCCATTATGGTTATGTTCATCCTTTCTGCAACACTATTTTGCTGTGGTGTTTTTCTGACTGTGCGGTGTCTCACAATTCCTTGCTCCTTGCAGAACTCGTTAAACTCACCCCCACAAAATTCCAAACCATTGTCTGTCCTCAAGCACTTGATTTGTCTTCCGGTTTGCTTCTCAACCATAGTCTTCCATTGCTTGAACTTGACAAAAGTTTCATCTTTGTGTTTAAGTATGAATACCCATACTTTCCTTGAGAAATCATCAATGAACGTCATCATATATCTACCACCACCATGTGAATCGACCCAAGAAGGACCCCAAATATCAGAATGAATATAATCCAGAATACCTTTGGTGTTATGAATAGATGTCCTAAACTTGACTCTACACTGCTTTCCAAAGACATAATGTTCACAGAAATCAAGCTTGCCTGTTTTATGACCACAAAGCAATCCCTGCTTGCTCAAAACAGCCAACCCCCTCTCGCTCATATGCCCTAGCCGCATATGCCACAACTTGGTAGTATCATCATCAGAACTTGAAGAACATACCGCTGCATCACCCGTCACAGTAGTACCTTGCAGCGTATAAAGACCATTAATTCTCTCGCCCTTCATAATTGTAAGACTTCCTCTTGAGACACGAATAACTCCACCTTCACCTTGATACTTGCAACCATTTGAATCAAGCGTACCCAAAGAAATAAGATTTCTTCTCAGGTCCAGAACATGCCTAACTTTAGTTAAAGTCCTCACCATACCGTCATACATCTTAATTTGAATTGTACCTACACCCACCACTTTGCAAGTGACATTGTTTCCCATAAGAACTTTACCACCTTCTCTAGCTTGATAAGTAGTAAACCACTCTTTATGAGGACACATGTGAAAAGTACACCCCGAATCAAGAATCCACCCGTTCTCCGAGATTTCGGTATGAACCGTGAGAACCGCTCCATCGTCACTTTCTTCTTCAACATTTGCTGTAGTGCCTTGGTTAGTATTCTTCTCGACAGTCTTCAATTTTGGATAATCCTTCCTAAAATTCCCCTTTTCCTTTCAATGAAAGCAATAGAATTTACCGGATTTTGATTTAGACCTTGACTTTGATCTACTCCTTTCAAATCCGCCTTTTTGGTTTCCTCTTCCTCTAACGAACAACCCATCTCCCGAATTATCTTTACCGTCGATACCCGTCTTCTTTAACTCCTTAGAGTTCAAGGCCGCTTTAACGTCTTCCATGGAAATTGTATTTTTTCCATACATTACGGTATCAACAAAATTTTCATAAGATGGTGGTAAGGAACAAAGCAAACCAAAATCTTGTTCTTCATCTTCAATTTTGACCTCAATATTTGCCAAATCCAAGAGAATTTTATTATAATCATCAATATGATTTATAATAGACGTTCCTTCATGCATTTTAAGAGTATGTAATTTCTTCTTAAGATATAAACGATTAGTTACGGGTTTAGTCATATACCTCTTCTCCAACTTGTTCCATAGCCCGTCCGGTGTCGTTTCCGCTGCAACTTCTCTCAAGACCTTGTTGCTCAAACACAATAGGATTAATCCATGTGCTTTCTCCAGGTGCTCATATTTTTCTTCCTCCTTCAATGTTTCTTCTAGAGCCGTTTTCCCCTTCAAAGTTTTCACCAAACCTTATTGCAACAAAACAGCCCTCATCTTTATCCTCCATAAATTGAAATCATTCCTTCCATCAAATTTCTCAATCTCATACTTTGCAGCCATCGTAGATCGCTTTTACCCGGAGCTCTAATACCAATTTGTTATGACCAATGGCTCTTCTAAGCACAATCAATAGAGAATTTAAATAGAAATAAAATCAAATGTAAAATAGACACACACACAACACAAGGATTTATAGTGGTTCGATCAAGATGATCTACATCCACTTTGGAAGACGACGATAACGTTACACTATGATTGGAACAAGTTTACAAGAGTATGGTTCACTCCCTTACACTCTCTCTTAAGAACAAGCCTACAAGGCGATATTCTAATCCTAGAGGGTATCGGTCGAGTCGAGCTCTGCGAATCGGTGAAAAATCGGCGAATTTTTTCTTGATCAGATCTTGATTTCTAAGTTTCCTAAGGTAAAAATCCTTTTTGGTTTTGTATTGATTGTGTCTTCAATGACTGTTGAGTCTTAATTGAGCTTCGGTTGATGGATTTGGGTCCTAAAACCATCTCGATTGATATTCATCAGCTTGAAATGGAAAAATTAAATTCTGCAAATATAGTAAGGAAAGTTCCTTCAATAGAATTACCAGATGATTTATATGAAAGTAGTTTAGATCCATGGAAATTTTTGTTAATCGGAAGGCTTGATTTACAGAAGATTAAGTTTGTTGATGTTGTTGTTATTTTTAGAAGTCAATGGAAATTACAGGGAGATTGTCGTATGATTCCTTTAGGTAGGGTTTTCTTTACAATCAATCTTGACAATGAGTTTGATAAGAAGCTAATCAAATCTCAGCGCTGGGAAGTTTTGAATCAAATTCTTCAAGTTAGGAATTGGGTATCAAACTTTAGACCTGCAAATTAGAGAACATCCAAAGCTATGGTATGGGTTAGGTTTCCTGGGTTGGGATTGGAATTTTGGAATGAAGAAATTCTGTTTAAAATTTGTAGTGAATTTGGTAATCCTATCAAGGTTGATAATGCCACTTCTAGGTGCGAAGTAGGTTATTATGCAAATGTTTTGGTAGAAGTTGATCTAGCTCTTCATATTCCTAATAAGATTTGGATTGGAACTAAGTATGGGGTTTTTTTCTTCAGGATATTGTCATTCCAGAGTGTCCTAAAAAAATTTCATCATGTAAAATGGTTGGTCATTTAATTACAGAATGTAGGAGGGAGAACAACAAAACTGTTAATCCTAAGCAAACATCAGTGAATTTTCAAGCAACACAAAGTGGAAGGAAGGGTTTAACTAAAGGAACTTCAGAGCCTTTTGATATTTGTGATGTTTCTTCTAGGGAGGAAGTTATAGAGGATTCTATAGTGGATCATATTCAACAAACAAGTTTACCTAGCTCTCCAAATATTGTGTTTCATCAGCATATCAAGTTTAGTCCTCTTGAATCTACTGAAAGTATAGTGGTTCCTGCAGAAATAATTAAGGAGTTTTCAGTTCAAGAAGTGAATTTATCTATGAATGTGGAATCTTCATCAACAGTTGAAGTCCCACAAAATCAATTCCTTTCATCTGAAGAACCATCTTTAAATGAAAAAGGAGTAAATAGCACTATTCTTCCTTTTGTTAATGGCACTAATGGTACAGTTTTTAACTCTCCAGTGCAAGTAACTTCATGGGTTGATGTGGTGGAAAGAAAATCCCAGAATTCTGATCATACTAAGGTGGAGGAGAAAGAAATGGTGAGTTCTGTTTCCAGCACTTCTAAGTCTATTGTTTCTCCAGAAAAGAATAAGGTTCAGAAACCAGTTGTGCCTAATAAGTATACTTTAAGAAAGAATCAAGGAAAAGGGGGTACCAAACACCCTCCACCAAAATAATAAGAATAATTTACTGGAATGTCAGGGGCCTGAGAAGGTTGAGTGCTTAGGACAAACTTTGGTCTTTAGTCAATCAATTTAGTCCTTATTTAGTGTGGGTAGCAGAACCTAAAGTTAGATGTAGTGCTTCTTTTTGTCATAGATTAAATCTTCCTGGTATGGAGAAAATGGTAATACATAATTCTTGTCAAGGTAATAAAGGAAATATTTGGTTGTTTTGGAACAAATGCATAGCACAACCACAAGTAATTTCAGTTTCAAGTCAAATGATTACAGTTACTGTTGGTGATGCTTTAGTCTCCGTAGTTTATGCTCATGTTAAGGTGGTACAAAGAAGATTTTTATGGTCTGAAATGATGTTAATAAGTGATTTAAATAAACCATGGATTATACTGGGTGATTTCAACTCAATTACTTCTCAAGATGAAAAGGTTGGTGGTAGACTTCCAAACAGAACTGCCATGCTGTATTTTAATGACTGCATTAATCATTGTAAACTAATTCAAGCTCCAAAAATAGGTCTTCAGTTTTCATGGTTAAATTGTCAAAATGGAAATAGAAGAATCTTGTGTAACCTAGACAGGGTCTTGTTTAATCAAAAGTGGTTGCAAATGTATAGTGACTGGGGGTATAAGGTGGGTATGAGAGTTGTTTCAGATCATGCACCTTTGCTTGGTGGTTGTGCAAATATTCCAAGACCAACAAATATTCCAAGAAAATTTTAGAAAATGTGGATCAGTCACCCAAATTTTATGGAAGTGGTTTCTAGTTGTTGGGAAACTGAGGTTAATGGTGATCCAGCTTATAAATTCTTACATAAATTTAAAGTTCTTAAGAAGGAGCTTAATGATTGGAATTAGAAGGTGTTTGTAAATGTAAAGGAAAAAATAAAGGAGGCAGAAGAGAGAGTGAAAGTTGCTACTGTTAATTGAGATAGTAATTCTTTTGATGAAAATTTTCTGGATGACCTTGTTAATGCTCAAAATGATTATGCTAGTAGAGAAGTCCAAGAAAAGACATTGTTAAGGCAGAAGTCAAGAGTCAAATGGGTTAAAGAAGGAGCTGCAAATACAAATTTCTTTCACACTAATTTGAAAATTAGAACTGCTAGAAATACTATTACTGAATTGGAAGATGATGATGGTAATGTGCTTGTGACTCAGGAAGCTATTGCTCAACATTTGGTTAGTCATTTTCAAAAGAAATTTGAGTATTCTCCTGTAAATGAGTCAGATGATCTGTTAGCAGCAATTCCCTCAGTAATAAATGAGGATGATCAAAGAATGTTGGATGAAATTCCAGAAGAAGAAGAAATTAGGCAAACCATTTATGATATTGATCCAGAGAGTGCTCCTGGGCCAGATGGATTTTCTGGTATCTTTTATAGAAGTTGTTGGGAGATTATCAAACAAGATTTAGTGGCTTCCATTCAATTTTGTTGGAGAAGAATATTTATTCCCAAGGGCATGAACTCAAGTTTCCTATGTCTTATTCCTAAGACTCAAGCTGCTAAAACTGCTAGTCAATTTAGACCAATTGGTTTGAGTAATGTTCTGTTCAAGATTTTTACTAAGATAATCACTAGAAGAATGAGTGTGTTAATGCAGAAGTTAATATCTCCTCAGCAAGTAGCTTATGTAAAGGGTAGGAGCATTCATGAACAAGTTCTTCTTGCATATGAGCTGGTTAATGAGATGAAGTTTAAAATAAGGGGAGGAAATGTGGCTATGAAGCTAGATATATCTCAAGCATATGACACAGTCAGTTGGGATTTCTTAATGAAAGTTCTGAAGAAATATGGTTTTTCAAATGCTTGGTGTGAATGGATATTAACTCTTTTTAAGTCAGCCAGAATTTCAGTATTGGTTAATGGTGGTCCCTGTGGGTTCTTTCAAGTTGGGAGAGGTCTCAGACAAGGAGACCCTTTGTCTCCCATTCTCTTTGTGATCATGGAAGATGTTTTAAGCAGGAACATTTCAACTCTGGTGGAACAAAAAAAATTGCAACCTATGGTAACAAAAAATAATATTCATCCTACACATTTATTCTTTGCAGATGATGTGTTTATATTTAGTAATAGTGGGAGGAGAAGTCTGGTAAATCTACTCAGCTTGTTAGATTCATATCAAGACTGTTCTGGTCAAATAATCAACAAGTTAAAAAGTAAATTATTTGTAGATGGTACATCTCAACTGAGGAAAAACTTCATTAGTGAATTTCTGCATATGGATATTTCAACATTTCCAGATAAGTATTTAGGTGTTTTCTTGGCTCTTGGGAAGATAAATTATGCTATGATTTGGCCAGTAGTTGAAATATTTCAAAGGAAATTGGCAGTTTGGAAGGGCAGGTTGCTTTCTTTTCAAGATAGGTTGGTACTGATAAAATATGTTATGTGTAGCATAACCATCTATAACATGTCAATTTACAAATGGCCTGTATCTATAATAAAAGTGTGTGAGCAGTAAATCAGAAATTTCTTGTGGACTGGTGATGGAGATGTTAGGAAGTTTAAAACTATTTCTTGGAAAAGGGTTTGTACACCATATGATGAGGGTGGACTTGGTATTAAAAGATTGGAGATAGTAAATAAATCCTTGCTAATGAAGCTAATGTGGAAAATTCTGAAATATGAAGATGACTGGGATTTTTTCTTTGCTGCAAAGTTTAAAGATAGGACAGGGCAATGGACACACAACTGGAAACAGTCTTCTGTTTGGAAGGGATTAAAATGGGCATGGCTTACACTTAAAGATGATGTTAAATGGAAAATTGGAGATGGATCAACAGTGTCTGTTTGGTTTGATAATTGGTTAGGTGGAGGTTCTTTAATTGATGATATAGGGTACACTGATTTTGTGAAGTCTCATCTAAATATGAAGGTGCAAGATTTAATACAAAATGGTGTTTGGTGTATTGAGAATAACTTACAGAATATTGTACCATTACAGTTATTGCCTGCAATTAATGGTGGTAGGGACCTTTGTGTATGGACTGCCAGTAAAGATGGAAATTTTCAAACAGACATTGCAATTGAAAAAATTAGACATAAGGAGGTTAAGCTTTCTTGGCTTAAGTTTGTTTGGCAGCATTGCATTCATCCAAGTATTGCTGGTAATATCTGGAAGATTTAATAATCATCATATGTGGATGATGAGGTTATGAGGAAGAAAGGTTTTGAATTTGAATCTAGATGTTGTATCTGTAAGCAGGATGAAGACTCACACATTATGGGATTGTGGTTTCAGTGTTGCTATTTGGTCTTGGCTCAACACTGTTTTCTGCTTTGTCAATCCAAAATCTTTTAATGATGTCTGTGCATCAGCAAAACATAAGAGTCCTTTTGTTAGACAGGTATGGATGATTGCATCTTGTGTTACAATGAAAGAATTATGGTTTCAGAAGAATGCTCAGCTGTTTGATGAAAAGAAACCAAATTTCAATGGAGTTAAATGCATAATTAAGCACCTTGTTCATGAAGGTGGTTGTAGATTAACTGGAGTCAGCTGGAGTCAGTCTTCTGATTGCCAAGTTAAGAGTTTCTTTTCTCTTTAGATGTATGTGCTTTCTCATCTGATTTGGGATGTCTGTAATGGGCTAGTAGTGGGCTTTTGTTTTCTGTTTTGGTTTTCTGTAATGGGCTAGTAGTGGGCCTTTGTCTGTAATTTGGCTAGTATTTGTTTTATTTGGGGTCAGTCCTGTGAATATTGTTTTTAGCCTCTTTTCAATAAAAATATGTGATTCAGCAAAAAAATAATAATAATAATAATTAAGAACAAGCCTACAATGGCTTAGAAACACTCTCTCTAGAACTCTCTATCACTCACTGATATTGGGATGATTTTACAAAGAGAATACATGGCTTTATATAGGAAAGAAATGAGAAGAATTAATGAAGAGTGTCGACATATACCATCCACTAGCCATTGAGTCCGAAAGCTCTTCATACTCACCTTTCGGCTGTGCTCCATTGTCCACTTTCTCCTCCTTTCGGCTGTGATCCTCTTTACACTTTCTTCTAGTAGCTCCCACTCCACCGAAAGATAACTCCTTAATTATTAGTATATTCAAGTCATTTTCTACACCATACTATATTTTCACAGAGTCCGAAGAAGAGAAGAGATGAGAATTAGGGTATTTTTTCGGAGTCGGTATTCATTATGGGTGTGGTAAAAAACACCGAAAAGATCTCAAAACCCTCAATTTCTATTGGCTGGGGACTAGGAGCTCTAGAATTCAAGATTTTGGCCTATCTTTCAATGAGAGGCCAGCAATTTCTACTCAAATTATATATACAATATATACAGTGTAGCTTCATATGGCTTAATGACGATGTCATGTTCTTTTTAAAGCTTCTTATTGTTATGTTGGTACAAAAGCATTTTAAAGGGACGGTGATGGAGTAAACTTTTTTCTTCGGACACATGTGTATTATGGTTTTTCTACCTTTTCTGACTTTTACGGTTTTATTTAGAAAATTATACTGTAGCACTAACCAGCGTGGTATTGTTGGAGACTTCAGGCTTTCATGTCATCTAACGCATCAACATTGAATGAGTGTTTACAAAAGTTTTAACTAACTATGAGATGGATATTTTTTCTCAACACCATCTAGTTGCTTTCTTGATACTATTATGAGTTCATGCCTAATAGAAAAGTTTAGATGTAACCAACTATGGATTAAAATAAGATGGAACTTCTAACGCTCACAGAAGGGCATTTTCTTCCTACCGGAAAATGCCTACATACAAGAAGGATTAGTCTTTTTTATCTCAATGAGGATCGAGGCTAACCACATGAAACTCAATAAATCATGCCCAAGGAGAAACACTATGCATGGTATTTCAAATTTACAACACTATGAATCTAAATAAACTGAACTCAAGTAAAGTTCCAGTTAAGTTTCATTACTCTGAGAATTCACTGCTTATTGTGCGAGTGCGATATACATTAGGAAACGTCTTTCAGCTAACTGAATTATTTTTGTGGGAGAAATTTTCAAATCAATCATAAAGATGAATCAACCTAATTACCTACTCCACCCAACTACAATCAATTACCTACTCCACTCGACACCACTACTCCTACTCCACTCAACACCACTCAATTACACTCAATTATTTTGTAATTTACTTATTCTCTTTACTTTGTTTTGTTGACTATAAATACCTCCTAATTTTGGAGATGAATACACAGTGAAATTATAAAACATGAACCTTAAGTTTAACGTGGTATCAGAGCTCCATGGTGAGTTGAGTGCTTCTTAGTAATAGTGAGTGTTTCGTTACTTCGATTGATCCTTCTTCTGCTGGCTTAAGGTTCTTGTCTTTCTTTATACACTTATTAAAAAAAGTAAGTTTTACTACCGATTTTAGCATAACTTGTTATGTTGAGTTTATGATTGTCCTTTTGTTTTAAATCCTACTTAATCTTGTTAATCCATTTATCTTGGACTAAGTAAGTGGTACTACTGTTTTTTGTTTCTTACAAACAATTATCATCTTTGATCAAGATCTTTTTTATCTTAGCTAATTGAGTTTGTTTTTCTTATAAGCAAACCCCTGTTAAGTTTGTTTTCATATATTTGGTTGATTTGTCGAACCTAATTTCTCTGTGCAAGAGAGAAAACTTGATTTGAATTTGAACTCTTATAGTTCTTACCCTTATAGGACTTATTCCTCATATTTTATTAATCATATAATTTTTAGCTTCTAGCTAGTATCTAGCCGGTTTGTTTTTCGCCCCCCATAAACAGTGGTGTACACAATCAGTTTCATTTGTACCTTTTTTAGTCTCATTTGTTTTAAAAAAAAAAATTTGCAAAGTTTTCGCAAGCTGCTTGCGACCTGTATTCATACTTCATATAATTTCTTCTTTAATCGTGATAATATCTTCCGTTAGACGTTGTGTTTACTGTGGAAGCAATTCACACTTTGTGGAGAGATGTTTCATGAAAATTGGGTATCCTGATTGGTGGGACACCTATAGAGCTCAAATGAAAATGGATCGAAACGGGGCAGATATATGTCCTTTGATGGTGACGACAACAACCGGTACTCATTCTTCCGTTGTTAAATCTCATTCTTTAGTTGATCCTAACCTTTTTCAGCAATCAAGTAAGGTTAATGTCGTTTTACTTACTACTAATTCTGAAAAAGATCATGGTTGGGTACTTGACTCCGGTGCCACTAATCATATGACATTTGAAGCATCTATCTTGAAACATGAATGTGCACCTGAATGCTCAAAGGTGTATAATGCCAATGGTGTTTTGTATTTGGTTATTGGAGCTGGGAGAGTTGATCTGAATTCTCCCTTGACTTTAGAACATACTCTGTTGATTCCTTCTCTTTCTAATAATCTTTTGTCTGTATCACAAGTGACTGCACAATTAAATTGTGTAGTATTAATCTATTCGACTTTTTGTTTTCTTCATGATCTTAGTAACGAGAAGATAATTGGGCGTGGTACTAAAAGAGGAGGATTATATTACATAGATGATGTGTGTGAAGGACGGTCTATGTCGTCCAAGGGGTCCTCTCATGCAAATGAAGATCAAATTCTATTGTGGCATCACCGGTTGTGTCATGTTTATTTTGGTTATTTGCAACACTTATTTCCAACCTTATTTTCAACCTGCAAACCCTCTGATTTTTACTGCGAAATTTGTATCTTAGCCAAGATCCACCGTACTACTTATCCTGAGAGTTTTAACAGAAGATTGGTTCCATTTTCTTTGGTTCATTCCGATGTTTGGGGACCTTGCCGGATTACAAGTAATTCAGGATTTCGTTGGTTTGTTCTATTTATCGATGATTGCACGCGTATGACTTGGATGTATTTGATGAAAAATAAAAGTGATGTAGCTGGTATTTTCAAATCTTTTCATGTGATGATTCAAGCACATTTTTCCACCACTCTAAAGGTTTTTCATTCTAATAATGGTGGAGAATATGTTAATGAAGTGTTACAAGGTTATTTCCAGGAACATGGTTTAATTCATGAGACTACTTGTCCTTCTACGCCACAACAAAATGGTGTTGCGGAGAGGAAGAACATGCAATTACTTGAGATTACTAGAGCTTGTTTGATTGGAGCAAACATGAGGCCACATTTCTGGGAAGAAGCCATCACTAATGCATTGTATCTTCTTAATCGTGTACTGACTAGTGTTCTGAAATTTCAAACACCCTTGGATAAATTGGCTTCATTTATGACAATTCCTTCTCATCTTAAACTCTCTCCGCGAGTGTTTGGATGTACCATTTATGTTCACATACAAAAACATTTGCGTAGCAAGCTGGACCCATGTGCACTAAAGTGTGTTTTCGTTGGTTATCATCCGTACCAAAAGGGTTATAGGTGTTTTCATCCTTCTACTTGTAAATTTTATGTTAGAATGGATGTTACCTTCTCTGATAACGAGAAGTTTTATTCAACATATGAATCCAGTCCTCCTCTTCATGGAGAGAGTCCAATTGAAGAGTTGAATTGGATTGATTTATTTCCAACTAATAGTGAGATAAATCTTCCGGTAAGTGAAGAAATTTCAAGTAACACTCCTAGTTCTACTGATATTGGTGCGGTCACTATGACACCCATTAAAACAGTTCAAGAGGTCTAAAATCATGTGATTGAAGTCCCCATCCTTCCTTCACCAGTAGTACATATAATGAGTTATCCTCTTGCTGAAACTCATGTGATTGAAGTTCGCGTCCTTTCTTCAACATTAGTACCTACAACGAGTTATCCTCTTGCTGAAACTCCTGAGGTAAACCCAAATCCTTCGTTTAGTACTGACAATACTTGTGAGTTACTTGAAACTTATAAGTACCAATTACCACAAAGCAGTAATCGTGGAGTTCCACCAGATCGTTTTTCACCTGAAGCAATTAGGAAGGAGAAATACCCTATTTCAAACTACATGTCTACTCATAGATTATCAGAAGCTGGAAAAGCGTTTGTCAGTCAAATGGAAGATGTTACTATTCCCAGAACAATAGAAGAAGCAATATCTAATCCGAAATGGGCTGGTCCTATGAAAGAGGAGATGGTGGCACATGAAGAAAATGGTACATGGGATATAGTCTCACTACCAGAAGGAAATAAACCAGTTGGCTGCAGGTGGGTATATACTATCAAGCATAATCCAGATGGATCGATTGATAAGTACAAAGCAAGACTTGTGGCTAAGGGATTTACCCAAACTTATGGTATTGATTATCAAGAGACATTTGCTCATGTTGCGAAATTCAATACTATTCGAGTCTTGCTTTCCTTGGAAGCAAACTTATGATGGGATCTACAACATTATGATGTAAAAAATGCTTTTTTACATGGTGATTTGCAATAAGAAGTCTACATGACACTACCTTCAGGTTATAATGCTCCAAACAATGCTAATGTTGTGTGTAAGTTAAAGAAGGCTCTATATGGTTTGAAACAATCTCCCAGAGCATGGTATGGTAGATTTCATCTTGCAATGAAGAAGTTTGGATATATAAAGAGTAATGCTAATCATACCTTGTTCCTTAAAAGAGTAGGTGACAAGGTAACTTCTCTTATTATCTATGTAGATGATATGGTGGTAACAGGAAATGACCATGAAGAGATGAGTAATCTGAAGAGTTGCATGTATTCTGAGTTTGATATGAAAGATTTGGGTGGACTTAAGTACTTCTTGGGTATTGAATTTAATCGATCCAGAAAGGGAATTTTCTTGTGTCAGCGAAAATATGTATTGATTTGTTGAACGAAAATAGTATGACTGGTTGTACGCCAATCGGGTCTCCTATGGAACAAAATCATGGTCTTGAAGAATGTTCTGATCAAATACCAGCAGACAAAGGACAATACCAGAGGTTAGTTGGTCGCTTGATTTATCTTTCTCATACAAGGCCAGATATTTCTTATGTTGTAAGTATTGTAAGAAGATTTATACATAATCCGGGTCAGCAACACATGGATGCAGTAATGAGGATACTAAGATATTTGAAGTCCGCACTAGGCATAGGTTTGATGTTTTCAAAACATGGACATCTTGATATATCAGGTTACACTGACTTAGAATGGGTAGGTAAAGGTGACAGGAGAATATCAACATATGGGTATGTTACTTTTGTTGGAAGTAATTTAGTGACATGGAAGTCTAAGAAACAATAGGTTGTTTCCCTATTGAAAAACCTATGAAGTTGTTTTGTGATAACTAGGAAGCAATCAAAATTGAAGAAAATCCAGTGCAACATGATCGAACAAATCACGTGGAAATTGATAGGAACTTCATTTATGAGAAACTCGAAGAAAACATTATTGAAGTACCATATGTCCGAACAACACAACAGCTGGCAGATATTCTGACTAAGGCCGTATCAAATAATATATTTAACGATTCACTTGTCAAGTTGGGCATCTGTGACATATATTCACCACCTTGAGGGAGAGTGTTGAATCAACTTAATTACCTACTCCACCCAACTACAATCAATTACCTACTCCACTCAACACCACTACTCCTACCCCACTCAACACCACTCAATTACACTCAATTATTTTGTAATTTACTTATTCTCTTTACTTTGTTTTGTTGACTATAAATACCTCCTATTTTTGGAGATGAATACACAATGAATTTATAAAACATGAACCTTAATTTTAACAAAAACTACCTAAGTACTACTGTAATGATGAATAACATTTAAAAAGATAACCAAGTAAGTGCATAACATTAGCTAATGCTTTTATTATCGTCTTTCCTTCTTTATGAATTCATTTTTAATCCTTTTCCCAACAAAAGTACCCGAATTAAGTGATACTAGACTCTCCACATAACTCACCGGTTGAGTCCACACCATATCAACACCACGGATTTTCAATACTTTGGTTGCATCATTCTGCGCGGATCATATAAAAGTTTTTCCTGACCATCATGTTGGGGGAGGCTTACGAAATCCGAGCCGCTATGCGCAATCCGAAACCTACACAAGCAATGACATAAAAATGCGGAAATAACACAACTACGCAATATAGAAGCAATCACACAACACCGGAAATTACATGGAAAAATCCCTCCAAGGTGAAGGGTAAAAAACCACTGGCAAATCTTGCACTATAACAATAATGGGTTACACACAATTCTCCCAATTTGGGGATAACAACAACTTCAAGGTGCCTATAGAACTTGGATACCAATTTGCCTAAATTACACTCACCCCTAAGGATGGATCAACAATTCATTCACCAAATAGATAATATACACTATCAATTTTACAATAGCAAGAGATGAGATACTTACTACTAGAGTTTCAACAAACCCTAGATTTCCCCCCCTTTAAAGAGATGTGGAAATTGATCAATCAATCTTCACCACAACAAGCAAAGGAACCTTTGAAAAGAACCCTTTATTATTCTCTTCAAGATACTCCAATCTCACCAAACAATTGGTGGCTTAATCTCTCTATCTCACTCACTCACTTTCTCTTCTTCCTCTCTTTCTATTTCTTCACAAAATGAAGAAGAAACCCGTGTTATGAAAAACACTTCTCCTGATGCCTTTTTTGTACTAACATATGCAGGTGTTATTTATCTCCTCCCATTGGTTAAGGGGACTCCATGATAGTTGGGTCCATAAGGAGTAAACCCAAAAATCTCCCCCTTATGACTTATGGTAAAGTACCCGTCACTACCAAACCTGCCCTACTGCAGAAATACACATGCTTCTATTTTAGTAGCGACTTTGTCATCATATCAGAACCGTTGTCATCTGTATGGATATTCTCAATATACAAGACCTTCTCGTCTAGAACTTCTTGTATCCACTAATACCTAATATTGATGTAATTGGACCTCGAGTGAAAACTCGAATTCTTGCTGAGATGGATGGCACTCTGGATGTCACAGTAAATGATGAACCTTTGTTGCTTCACACCGAGTTCTCTAACAAACCTATTCATCCATATCATCTCCTTGCAACTCTATGTAGCTGCAATGTACTCTGCCTCTGTAGTAGACAATGCCACACATTTTTGTAACTTGGATTGCCAAGACACAGCTCCCCATGCATAGGTAAATAAGTAACCCGATGTAGACTTGAGACTGTCTTGAGCACCTGCCAAATCTAAATTTATGTAACCAATTAACTTTGTCTTTTCACCTACATAGCACAAACACATATTAGAAGTACCCTTTAGATACCGTAGTATCCATTTCGAGCTATATCCGGTCTTGTACACACCATTGCATACATCAAACTACCAAATGCGGATGCATAATGAATATTATCCATCTTCTGTTTCTCAACATCATTCACAGGACATTGATAACGAGTTAACTTAAAATGGTTTGCAAGTAGACAATTTACCGCCTCAGCCTTGTCCATGTTGAATCTTTGCAACAACTTCTTAATGTATCTTTCTTGTGATAACCACAGCCTCCTTGCTTTACTATCACGAGTGATATCCATGCCAAGAATACTCTTTGCTGCACCCAATTATTTCATAGCAAAAGACTTGCTCAGATCTGAATTCAACCGGTCAATCTTTTTCTTATCTTTGCCAACAATAAGCATGTCATCAACATATAGCGAAAAAGTAAGAATACACAATGATCTGAAGCTGTCCTCTTGTACCCATGTTCCTTCATGAATGATTCAAACTTCTTGTACCATCTTCTTGGAGCTTTCTTCAAACCATAAAAACTCTTCTTTAGCTTGCACACCATGTTATCTTTGCCTTTGACTTCAAAACCCTCGGGTTGTGCATTATACACATCTTCCTCCAAGTCACCATGAAGAAATGTTGTCTTGACATCTAGTCGTTCTATCTCAAGATCCAAACTAGCGTCTATTGCCAAGACAACCCGAATAGAAGGAAATCTCACTACCGGTGAGAAAATCTCGTCGAAGTCAACACCCTTTCTCTGCTCATAACCCTTCACAACTAAGCGTGCTTTGTACCTTGGTTGTGAGTTACCATCTTCAGTCTTGATTCTGTATACCCACTTGTTCTATAGAATTTTCTGGTTCTCAGGCTTGTCAACCAAATCAAAAGTGTCATTCTCATCTAAAGATCCAACCTCTTCTTTCATGCATTTCAACCACTTCTGACTTTCAGGAACACTAAGAGCTTCTTCATAAGACTCTGGTTCACCTGCATCCATGAGAATCACATACTCATGTGGTGTATACTTTGTTGAAGGTAATATGGTTGTTGTTGCACTTTTTGCTCAACATCACCCAGTGGAACATCTTCATGAGCTTCATCTTCATTTCCATTACCATCAAAATCATCATCATGTTGTTCAAGAGTAGGAACAACTGGATTTGGATCCAAGGTCATATCATCTTGAAGCTTTGGCATCTCAATCTTCTCAAAGTCTTCAATAGTTTGGTCTTCAAGGAATACTGCATCCCTACTTCTGACAACCTTCTTCTCAACTGGATCCCAAAATCTGTAACCAAACTTCTCTGTCCCATAGCCTAAGAACACACACTGCTTTGTTTTGTCATCAAGTTTTGATCTCTGATCTTTTGGGATATGAACAAATGCCATGCAACCAAACACTCTCAAGTGATCATAAGTAGGTTCTTTGTCTCTCCATACCTTTTCTGCTACTTTTCTATCTAGCGGTCTTGAAGGAGATTGATTGATCAAATACACAGCAGTATTCATTTCTTCACCCCAGAAATTCTTCTGCAACTTGGAATGAGATAACATGCACCTGATTCTCTCAAGAATAGTGCGGTTCATCCTCTCTGCAACACCATTATGTTGTGGAGTCTTCGGTACTGATTGTTCATGACGTATACCCATGCTCTTGTAATACACTTCAAGTGGTCCAATGTACTCTCCCCCGTTGTCAGGACGAAGGCACTTCAAGGTTCTACCTGTTTCTTTTTCCACCATGCTGTGAAACATCTTGAACACAGGAACAACATCATCTTTGGTCTTGATTGCATTTGACCAAACCTTCCTTTAAGTATCATCTATGAAATTAACAAAATAAACAGCACCACCAAGTGTTTTGACCCTTAAAGGTCCACATACATCAGAATGAACAAGATCAATAATACCAGAATTGCGCTTGGGGTAAAGCTTTATGAAAAGAAACTCTAGTTTGTTTACCAACTAAACAATGAGTACACTTACCCAATTGCATACCTTTGGCATTTGGTAAAACTTATATTTTGGTGAGGATTTGAATTACCTTCTCACTAATATGACCAAGTCTTCTATGCCACAACTCGGAGATTGAATCTTTGTCAACATTATTCAACTCACCTTTCAACACCTTCACTTGTGTTTTGTACAATGTGCCGCACTTCTTGCCTCTTGCAATAATCATGGATCCCTTGCTAAGCTTCCATTTTCCATCACCTAAGTGATTGTTGTACCCTTCATCAACTAACACTCCTGGTGACATTAGATTCAAACGAAGATCCGGTACATGTTGCACATTTCTGAGAATCAATGTGCAGCCAACACTGGTCTTAACCTTCACATCACCCATTCCTACAATCTTTGAAACACCACTGTTTCCCATTATGACTGACCCAAAATCACCAGCCTTGTAGGAGGTAAATACATCTTCATGAGGAGTAGCATGATAAGATGTACCTGAATCAACTATCCATTCTGAATTAGTACCTGCAAAACTCACACAAACATCATTACAATCTGAGAATACAATTATATCATCATTTGTCGCAGTAGCTACAACACCATTGTCTTGTCTATCATTTCCTTTACCCGTCTTGTGTTCTTGCTTCGGCTTCCTGCATTAATTTGAATAATGACCTCTCATACGACAGTTCCAACATTCAACTTCCTTTCTGGCCTTTGATTTACCCCTTGACTTGCTACGACCAACTTGTCTTCTGTCTTTTCTTCTACCCCGATTTTCTGTAACATGAGCTTCTGAATGAGATGAGTCTGATGACCTTCTTCTAACGTCTTCATTCAGCAAACTTCTAGTTGCAACAGTCATGTTCAACTTCTTGTCTGGAGAAGAATAATTGAGACAATTCCTCAATGGCTCCCAACTGTCTGGTAAAGTATTTAACAACAAATAAGCTTGTATCTCTTCAGGAATTATCAGCTCCATAGATGTAAGCTAATTCATAATACCCTTCATTTCATTTAAATATTGCGCCATTGAACTTCCTTCCTTGTAGCACAGCTTTCCAAGCCTTTTGAATAGAAGATCTTTTGCACAAGGAGATTTCTGATCATATATCTGCTCTAACTTGGTCCACAAAGAATATGCTAGTGTCTCACTAGCCACATGATGAAAAATGCATCATCAATCCACTGAAGAATAAAACCAACTTCTTTTTGATTAGTAACTTTCCAATCTTCTTCACTTGTCTTCTCAAGCCTTACTCCCTTACTCTCTATTGGACCATAGAGATCTTTATAATATAACCAGTCTTCCATCTTCGCCTTCCATATCACAAAGTTCTTACCGGTCAAATTGACCATTCTATTACTAGTGCTATCTTCCGCCATTGCATAGGATTAGCTCAACCCAAAAGCTCTGATACCACTTGTTGGGGGAGGCTTACGAAATCCGAGCCGCTATGCGCAATATGAAACCTACACAAGCAATGACATACAAATGCGGAAATAACACAACTACGCAATATAGAAGCAATCACACAACACCGACAATTACGTGGAAAAACCCCTCCAAGGTGAAGGGTAAAAACCACGGGCAAATCTTCCACTATAACAATAATGGGTTACACACAATTCTCCCAATTTGGGGATAACAACAACTTCAAGGTGTCCATAGCACTTGGATACCAATTTGCCTAAATTACACTCACCCATAAGGATGGATCAACAATTCATTCACCAAATAGATAATATACACTATCAATTTGACAATAGAAAGAGATGAGATACTTACTACTAGAGTTTGAACAAACCCTAGATTTTTCTCCCTTTGAAGAGATGTGGAAATTGATCAATCAATCTTCACCACAACAAGCAAATGAACCTTTGAAAAGAACCCTTTCTTCTTCTCTTCAAGATACTCCAATCTCAAAAAAAATTGGTGGCTTAATCTCTCTATCTCACTCACTCTCTTTCTCTTCTTCCCCTCTTTCTCTTTCTTCACAAAATGAAGAAGAAACCCGTGTTATGAAAAACACTTCTCCTAATGCCTTTGTTATACTAACATAGGTAGGTGTTACATAGATCCTCCCATTGGTTAAGGGGACTCCATGATAGTTGGGTCCATAAGGAGTAAACCCAACACATCATCCATCAAAACCTCGTCATTCTCAAAAGAACATACCACCTTCAAAAGAGGATTGATGATGGTGTATGGATGTATACATCTGAACTGTTTACTCCAAGATTCTCTCACACCAAAATCTTGAATCAACCATACATCAACGCGCCCTGCATCGTAGACATCATAAACCATCAAACAGAGACGGTCTTTCAACACACCCAAATGGTCACATTTAGACAATCGATTAAGTTCTTCTGGATATCCGAAATCAAGAAATATTTCGCGGATGATATCCAAAGATATTACAACTTTGGAACTGATTCCTTTGATACGGCCTAGCCAATGTAGAGAACCATTCAAAGGCCAAAAAGAAAAATTTCTTGAAATAGGAAACTCGTACGTCAGGTTCATGCATTGGATGGTTTTCCACGACTTTGATCCTAATGTATGGACCTCAACAATATTTTTATCTTCTACAATTCTTACCAATTTGTAATCGTCATTGTGGCAGTCGTAACCAAACCCATATCTAACATTGAAATAAGATTCTCTATCAAAATCACAGCTTCTTAAGACCTTTATTATCCTGTATTCCCTAGTTAATGGGTTATAAATAAATATTTTATTATTTTGGACGCTTATGCAAACCAAACCATTACAAGAACAGATAACGTTTACTTCATCATACCTCATGCCTGTGAAAAGGTAATCCGTTGGTCCATCATATGAACAAGTTGTAGAAGATGATGAAGGAAGACCCGACAGTGTTGATGAAGCTGTTGATAATATTGAAGTATAATCCATTGAACGGTACGCATACGCAGGTTTGAATCCCCACTTGAAAGTTATAAGCATGAGCCTAGGGTTTTCGTTACTTGCATGGTTAAGATGACGTTTGATAAAATTAGGGTCACAGAGAAGTGTATACCATGGTTTGCATACACATCTGCAATTCAAGATGGATTTCAATGGTAACCTTAAATAGATATCTACATGAATCTCTTCAGGTAGCCTCAACATCTTCTTTTTCCTCTTCTTCAACCAACTGTTTCAACAGAATGGTGCATTCAGTGTCTTTATAGTACATCTACAGAAAACCAGGTTTCGGGTTCCTTGGAATTTGACTCGTCAGGTCAGGTGATAAGAGTTTGTTTCATCAAATATTATCTATTAACCAAGGATATTACTCAAAGTTTCTCCAAAAATCATCAAACACAAACACAAAGCTGTGAAATATATTGTAATTCACTTATATTTATATGCATTGCATCTTATTTTCACACACATACTGGTAGTGTGACTAGTGTCTATCAAGCATGGAGTACGAGAATTATGCACTTAATTCAACGTTATGATGTATGAGCTGCTGGTTGGGGAAGAAGTTGATGGCTGGAGTGATCTGGGAGGAGACGAAAGGAAAGGTTTCGGTGGAATATCCAAGGCTTCCACGCTTCCTTCCAACATTTCCAACACTTTACTCATTGAAGGAAGATTTAATTGATTCATTTGTATGCACCACAATCCAAAAATTATCATCAAGTCTTTGAAGGGTATTGTGATAGTGGAGACTTCCCAGGTGCGTCATCTCATGGAAGTCCACCAAACAGACATGTATATTGGAGTCTGAATTTATAGCCATCGCAATCAAGTCGAAATAATTCGAGGGGATGGGACTTGCTCATTGAATAAATCACCATGAAGGATACTCCAACCTTGTGAGATTTCAAAATCCTGAGACAACTAATTTATGGTGATATTTAAAGCACTATCTTTGTCCTCCCATGGTGTTCGATCATAAGGAGATTCTTAATGGGTACCATGGCTTTGATGTGGAATGGAACCTTTTGGATGTTGGAAGTAAGCTTCCTTGAGAGAATGACATTCATTAATCACGGATTTCTATTCCCACATTCATTCATTGTTGGCGGTTCAATGTTCTAAGTTAAGGTTTCTGGGACACCTCCAACCATTTCTAATATCATCATTCCATAGTTTTTTTCATGTGAATGAATACACATCTTTAGTTTTGATTTGTTAGATATACATCTAGACAAAGTTTCTATTGAATACTTCTGGAGCTATGTAACTCGGTTTGGGGTGTAGTGCAAAAAACCTCGTGAAGCATCTCGTTGTAACAGCACCCCTGCCATAGATATGCACATTGGATTCTTGGTCTTTTTCTGAGAGAAGAATTTCATTTGACAGAAGAAATTCTTCTTCTTCTTTTATTCTTTGAGAGAATTTTATTTAAGTTTGGATAGTCCATAAAAAAAAAATCTGAAACATAATTTTGTAATACTTTTTGTTTACAAAAACATGATACTGGTTGTAGTTTCGATTTATGTTTTTGTTTTCTCAGTTCGCAATATTACCTTTAAAATCTCATACGTGCCTCTACTAAGTTTTAAATAATCATCTGGCATCTGGTAACACATCGGTGAGTGTTAAGTAATGTTTCTTGAGTTGTTTGTTACTATTATCGTGTAATAGTTGTACTCTTATTTCCAACAGTTTCTACCTCCAACCATTTCTAATATCATCATTCCATAGCTATACACATCTGATTTGTTAGATATACATCCAAAGTTTCTATTGAATACTTCTGGAGCTATGTAACCAGCAGTCCCTCTAGCCCCCTCCCGACATAGATATGAAGCTATCTTTTTCTAGACAGAGCCTGGATAGTCCAAAATCTGCTATTTTTGCATGATACTCCTCATCTAAAAGAATATTATGAGGTTTTATGTCAAAATGTAGAATTCTGGTGGTACAACCACGGTGTAAGTACTCAAGTCCACGAGCAATTTCAATTGCAACTTGGTAAATTCTTTCCCATCCAAGCACAAGTTTTGATTCCGATGTCGCTAGCTTTTCACCGTAGATGAATTTTTCAAGAGAACCATTAGGCATATATTCATATATAAGAGCTCTTTTGTTTCGCTTATCGAAAAAAACCCAAGTAGAGTGACAATGTTGACATGGGAAGTCCTACTGATGCTTGCAACCTCATTGATGAATTCTATGACAGTGTTATCATTTTTCAAATTATTGAATAAAACCATCACTGCTACTATACGACCATCATGAAGCTTACCTTTGAAGACAGAACCATAGCCTCCTTGGCCAAGTTTTTCTTTGAAGTGATTGGTCATTTTCTTGACATCTTTGAAACTGTATTTTTTTGGATCCAAAGATCCTTGGTTTTTGAAGAAAGCCTCCAAATTTTGATGATTATTCTGATTTACGCCCTTCCAGAATCTTGGGGATGATAAACTATCATGCAACGAATGTTTCTTTCTTAACAAATATATTAGCATTGAAATAGATAGAATGATGATTCCTATAGCCCCAATTTCACTCCCAACACCTGTAAGCAAAAAAAAAACTATTTAGATAGAGATGAGTTAGTTAGAGCTACAATCATCGGCAAGGTCACTTCTGTCGACCCGAATTCATGTACCACAAATCGAACAGTAATTTGTTGACAGATGCAACATAGTGATGAAAAACAAGAGTAGCCCCATTTGATAGATCGATAATTTAAAACCGGACTATGATTACTATTGATGGGTTTTATGGATAATTACCTATTAAAATTTTATTCTTACTGTTAGAATTGGGAGCTGAAACATAGCCATGAAAAACAAGATTAGTCTCATATCCTACTAAAACTAGAGAAGAAGACGGTAAAAAACCTGTTATCTCACATTAAAAATGGCAACTGCTGTTAGCTGATAAAATTTTCAGGTAATTCAAAGTAATATAATCTGGTCTTAGCCAGCATAAATTGTAACAACGAAATCCTACTATATTTTGCACTGCAGTTGCTCCTAATTAGTGTTGGGATATCCCTCCTTATGGCCCAAACATGTGGACATCCCCTTAACCATTCAAGGGAGGAAGTTAGTGGTTGCCTTTTGTTTTGGTTTTGTTAACAAAAGGCATCAAGAGAATAGTTTTTCTTCTCACGGGTTTATTCTTCTTCATTTTGAAGAAAGAGAAAGAGAAAGAGAGGAAGAAGAGAAAGAGAGTGAGAGAGATTAAAACCACCATTTTTGGTGAGATTGGTGTTATCTTGAAGAGAAGAAGAAAGTGTTCTTGTCTAAGGATCTCTTGGTTGTTGTGGTGAAGATTGAGCTACCAATTTCCACATCTCTTCAAAGGGGAAAAAATCTAGGGTTTGGTCAAACTCTAGTAGTAAGTATCTCATCTCTTTCTATTGTCAAATTGATAGTGTATATTATCTATTTGGTGAATGAATTGTTGATTCATCCTTCGGGGTGAGTGTAATTAGGCAAATTGGTATCCAAGTGCTATATGCACCTTGAAGTTGTTGTTATCCCCAAATTGGGAGAATTGTGTGCAACCCATTATTGTTATAGTGGAAGATTTACCCGTGGTTTTTTACCTTTCACCTTGGAGGGGTTTTTCCACGTAATTACCGGTATTGTGTGATTGCCTCTATATTGCGTAGTTGTGTTATTTCCGCATTTTTATATCATTGCTTGTGTAGGTTTCGTATTGCGCATAGCGGCTCGGATTTCGTAAGCCTCCCCCAACAAGTGGTATTAGAGATTTTGGGTTGAGCTAATCATGTGCAATGGCGGAAGCTAGCACTAGTAATAGAATGGTCAATTTGACCGGTGAGAACTTTGTGACATGGAAGGCGAAGATGGAAGACTGGTTATATTATAAAGATCTCTATGGTCCAATAGAGAGTAAGGGAGTAAGGCCTGAGAAGACAAGTGAAGTAGATTGGAAAGTTACTAATCGAAAAGAAGTTGGTTTTATTCGTCAGAGGATTGATGATAACATTTTTCATCATGTGGCTAGTGAGACACTAGCATATTCTTTGTGGACCAAGTTAGAGAAGATATATGATCAGCAGTCTTCTTGTGCAAAATCTCTTTTATTCAAAAGGCTTGGAAAGCTGTGCTACAAGGAAGGAAGTTCAATAGCGCAACATTTAAATGAAATGAAGGGTATTATGAATCAGCTTACATCTATGGAGCTGATAATTCCTGAAGAGATACAAGCTTATTTGTTGTTAAATACTTTACTAGACAGTTGGGATCAATTGAGGAATTGTCTCAGTTATTCTGCTCCAGACAAGAAGTTGAACATGACTGTTGCAACAAAAAGTTTGCTGAATGAAGAAGTTAGAAGAAGGTCATCAGACTCATCTCATTCAGAAGATCTTGTTACAGAAAATCGGGGTAGAAAAAAAGACAGAAGACAAGTTGGCCGTAGCAAGTCAAGGGGTAAATCAAAGTCCAGAAAGGAAGTTGAATGTTGGAACTGTCGTATGAGAGTTCATTATTTAAATGAATGCAGAAATCCGAAGCAATAACACAAGATGGGGAAAGGAAATGATAGACAAGACAATGGTGTTGTAGCTACTGCGACAAATGATGATATCATTGTATTCTCAGATTGTAATGATGTTTGTGTGACTTTTGCAGGTTCTGATTCAGAATGGATAGTTGATTCAGGTGTATCTTATCATGCTACTCCTCATGAAGATGTATTTACCTCCTACAAGGATGGTGACTTTGGGTCAGTCAGAATGGGAAACAATGGTGTTTCAAAGATTGTAGGAATGGGTGATGTGAAGGTTGAGACCAGTGCTGGCTGCACATTGGTTCTTAGAAATGTGCGACATGTACCAGATCTTAGTTTGAATCTAATGTCACCAGGAGTGTTAGATGATGAAGGGTACAATAATGAATTGGGTGATGGAAAATGGAAGCTAAGCAAGGGATCCATGGTTATTTCAAAAGGCAAGAAGTGTGGCACATTGTACAAAACACAAGTGAAGGTGTTGAAAGGTGAGTTGAATGTTGTTGACAAAGATTCAACTTCCGAGCCGTGGCATAAAAGACTTGGTCATCTTAGTGAGAAGGGAATTAAAATCCTCACCAAAAGACAAGTTTTGCCAAATTCCAAAGGTATGCAATTGGGTAAGTGTACTCATTGTTTAGTTGGTAAACAAACTAGAGTTTCTTTTCATAAAGCTTTACCCAAGCGCAATTATGTTATTATTGACCTTGTTCATTCTGATGTATGTGGACCTTTAAGGGTCAAAACACTTGGTGGTGCTATTTGTTTTGTTACTTTCATAGATGATGCTTCAAGGAAGGATTGGTCATATGCAATCAAGACCAAAGATGATGTTGTTCATGTGTTCAAGATGTTTTACAGCATGGTATAAAGAGAAACATGTAGAACCTTGAAGTGCCTTCGTTCTGACAATGGGGGAGAGTACAGTGTACCACTTTAAGTGTATTGCAAGATCATGGGTATACGTCATGAACAATCAGTACCGAAGACTCTACAACATAATGGTGTTGCAAAGAGGATGAACCTCACTATTCTTGAGAGAATCAGGTGCATGTTATCTCATTCCAAGTTGCAGAAGCATTTCTGGGGTGAAGCAATAAATACTGCTGTGTATTTGATCAATCGATCTCCTTCAAGACCGCTAGATGGAGAAGTAGCAGAAAAGGTATGGAGAGACAAAGAACCTACTTATGATCACTTGAGAGTGTTTGGTTGCAGGTCATTTGTTCATATCTCAAAAGATCAGAGATCAAAGATTGATGACAAAGCAAAGCAGTGTGTGTTCCTAGGCTATGGGACAGAGAAGTTTGGTTACAGATTTTGGGATCCAGTTGATAAGAAGGTTATCAGAAGTTGGGATGCAGTATTCCTTGAAGACCATACTATATAAGACTTTGAGAAGATTGAGATGCCAAAGCTTCAAGATGATATAACCTTGGATCCAAATCCAGTTGTTCTTACTCTTGAACAACATGCTGATGATGTTGATGGTAATGGTAATGAAGATGAAGCTCATGAAGATGTTCCAGTGGGTGATATTGAGCAAGAAGTGAAACAACAACAACCAGAAGCTGAGTTGAGAAGATCCAAAGAGACCAGATTACCTTCAACAAAGTATACACCACATGAGTATGTGATGCCCACGGATGTTTGGTGAACCAGAGTCTTATCAAGAAGCTCTTAGTGTTCCTGAAAGTCAGAAGTGGTTGAAATCCATGAAAGAAAAGGTTGACTCTTTAGATGAGAATGACACTTTTGATTTGGTTGACAAGCCTGAGAACCAGAAAATTCTGAAGAACAAGTGGGTGTATAGAATCAAGACTGAAGATGGAAACTCACAACCAAGGTACAAAGCACGCTTAGTTGTGAAGGTTTATGAGAAGAGAAAGGGTGTTGACTTTGACCATATTTTCTCACCAGTGGTGGTGAGATTTCCTTCTATTCGGGTTGTCTTGGCAATAGCTGCTAGTTTGGATCTTGAGATGGAAAAAATAGATGTCAAGACAGCATTTCTTCACGGTGAGTTGGAGGAAGATGTGTATATGGCACAACCCCAGGGTTTTGAAGTCAAAGGCAAAGAGCACATGGTATGTAAGATAAAGAAGAGTTTATATGGTTTGAAGCAAGCTCCAAGAAGATGGTACAAGAAGTTTGAATCGTTCATGAAGGAATATGGGTACAAGAGGAAAGCTTCGTATCATTGTGTATTCATTCAAAAATTTGCTGATGGTGATTTTCTTACTCTTTTGATTTATGTTGATGACATTCTTATTGTTGGCAAAGATAAGAAAAAGATTGACAGGTTGAAGTCATATCTGAGCAAGTCTTTTCCTATGAAAGACTTGGGTGCAGCAAAGCGTATTCTTGGCATGGAAATCACTCGTGATAGGAAAACAAGGAAGTTTTGGTTATCACAAGAAAGCTACATTGAGAAGGTGTTGCAAAGATTCAACATGGACAAGGCTGAGCCGGTAAATTGTCCACTTGCAAACCATTTTAAGTTAACTCGTGATCAATGTCTTGTGAATGATGTTGAGAAACGGAAGATGGAGAATATTCCTTATGCGTCCGCAGTTGGTAGTTTTATGTATGAAATGGTGTGTACAAGGCCGGATATTGCTCATGCAGTTGGAGTTGTAAGAATATTTCTATCAAATCCTGCTATGGAGCATTGGGAAGCAGTGAAATGGATACTACGGTATTTAAGGGGTACTTCTAATAGGTGTTTGTGCTATGGAGGTGATAAGCCAGAGTTACTTGGTTACACAGATCAGATTTGAAAGGTGCTCAAGACAGTCTCAAGTTGACATCAGGTTACTTATTTACCTATGCAGGGGGAGCTGTGTCTTGGAAATCCAAGTTACAAAAATGTGTGGCATTGTCTACTACAGAGGCAGAGTACATTGCAGCTAAAGAGAGTTGCAAGGAGATGATATGGATGAAGAGGTTTGTTAGAGAACTCGGTGTGAAACAACAAAGGTTCATCGTTTATTGTGACAGCTAGAGTGCCATCTATCTTAGCATGAATTCGAGTTTTCACTCGAGGTCCAAGCACATCAATATTAGGTATCAGTGGATACAAGAAGTTCTCGACGATAAGGTCTTGTATATTGAGAAGATCCATACAGATGACAACGGTTCTGATATGATGACAAAGTCGCTACCAAAATACAAGCATGTGTATTTCTGCAGCAGGGTAGGTTTGGTGGTGATGGGTACCTTGCCATAAGTCGTGAGGGGGAGATTGTTGGGCTATCCCTCCTTATGGCCCAAACATGTGGACAGCCCCTTAACCATTCAAGGGAGGAAGTTAGTGGTTGACTTTTGTTTTGGTTTTTTTTAACAAAAGGCATCAGGAGAAGTGTTCTTCTTCTCACGGGTTTATTCTTCTTCATTTTGAAGAAAGATAAAGAGAGGAAGAAGAGAAAGAGAGTGAGAGAGATAGAGAGATTAAAACCACCATTTTTGGTGAGATTGGTGTTATCTTGAAGAGAAGAAGAAAGGGTTCTTGTCTAAGGATCTCTTGGTTGTTGTGGTGAAGATTGAGCTATCAATTTCCACATTTCTTCAAAGGGGAAAAAATCTTGGGTTTGTTCAAACTCTAGTAGTAAGTATCTCATCTCTTGCTATTGTCAAATTGATAGTGTATATTATCTATTTGGTGAATGAATTGTTGATCCATCCTTAGGGGTGAGTGTAATTGGGCAAATTGGTATCCAAGTTCTATATGCACCTTGAAGTTGTTGTTATCCCCAAATTGGGATAATTGTGTGTAACCCATTATTGTTATAGTGGAAGATTTGCCCGTGGACCTTTAAGGGTCAAAACACTTGGTGGTGCTATTTGTTTTGTTACTTTCATAGATGATGCTTCAAGGAAGGATTGGTCATATGCAATCAAGACCAAAGATGATGTTGTTCCTGTGTTCAAGATGTTTTACAGCATGGTATAAAGAGAAACATGTAGAACCTTGAAGTGCCTTTGTTCTGACAATGGGGGAGAGTACAGTATACCACTTTAAGTGTATTGCAAGATCATGGGTATACGTCATGAACAATCAGTACCGAAGACTCTACAACATAATGGTGTTGCAAAGAGGATGAACCTCACTATTCTTGAGAGAATCAGGTGCATGTTATCTCATTCCAAGTTGCAGAAGCATTTCTGGGGTGAAGCAATAAATACTGCTATGTATTTGATCAATCGATCTCCTTCAAGACCGCTAGATGGAGAAGTAGCAGAAAAGGTATGGAGAGACAAAGAACCTACTTATGATCACTTGAGAGTGTTTGGTTGCAGGTCATTTGTTCATATCTCAAAAGATCAGAGATCAAAGATTGATGACAAAGCAAAGCAGTGTGTGTTCCTAGGCTATGGGACAGAGAAGTTTGGTTACATATTTTGGGATCCAGTTGATAAGAAGGTTATCAGAAGTTGGGATGCAGTATTCCTTGAAGACCAGACTATATAAGACTTTGAGAAGATTGAGATGCCAAAGCTTCAAGATGATATAACCTTGGATCCAAATCCAGTTGTTCTTACTCTTGAACAACATGCTGATGATGTTGATGGTAATGGTAATGAAGATGAAGCTCATGAAGATGTTCCAGTGGGTGATATTGAGCAAGAAGTGCAACAACAACAACCAGAAGCTGAGTTGAGAAGATCCAGCAGGACCAGATTACCTTCAACAAAGTATACACCACATGAGTATGTGATGCCCACGGATGCTGGTGAACCAGAGTCTTATCAAGAAGCTCTTAGTGTTCCTGAAAGTCAGAAGTGGTTGAAATCCATGAAAGAAAAGGTTGACTCTTTAGATGAGAATGACACTTTTGATTTGGTTGACAAGCCTGAGAACCAGAAAATTCTGAAGAACAAGTGGGTGTATAGAATCAAGACTGAAGATGGAAACTCACAACCAAGGTACAAAGCACGCTTAGTTGTGAAGGTTTATGAGAAGAGAAAGGGTGTTGACTTTGACCATATTTTCTCACCAGTGGTGAGATTTCCTTCTATTCGGGTTGTCTTGGCAATAGCTGCTAGTTTGGATCTTGAGATGGAAAAAATAGATGTCAAGACAGCATTTCTTCACGGTGAGTTGGAGGAAGATGTGTATATGGCACAACCCCAGGGTTTTGAAGTCAAAGGCAAAGAGCACATGGTATGTAAGATAAAGAAGAGTTTATATGGTTTGAAGCAAGCTCCAAGAAGATGGTACAAGAAGTTTGAATCGTTCATGAAGGAATATGGGTACAAGAGGAAAGCTTCGTATCATTGTGTATTCATTCAAAAATTTGCTGATGGTGATTTTCTTACTCTTTTGATTTATGTTGATGACATTCTTATTGTTGGCAAAGATAAGAAAAAGATTGACAGGTTGAAGTCATATCTGAGCAAGTCTTTTCCTATGAAAGACTTGGGTGCAGCAAAGCGTATTCTTGGCATGGAAATCACTCGTGATAGGAAAACAAGGAAGTTTTGGTTATCACAAGAAAGCTACATTGAGAAGGTGTTGCAAAGATTCAACATGGACAAGGCTGAGCCGGTAAATTGTCCACTTGCAAACCATTTTAAGTTATCTCGTGATCAATGTCTTGTGAATGATGTTGAGAAACGGAAGATGGAGAATATTCCTTATGCGTCCGCAGTTGGTAGTTTTATGTATGAAATGGTGTGTACAAGGCCGGATATAGCTCATGCAGTTGGAGTTGTAAGAATATTTCTATCAAATCCTGCTATGGAGCATTGGGAAGCAGTGAAATGGATACTACGGTATTTAAGGGGTACTTCTAATAGGTGTTTGTGCTATGGAGGTGATAAGCCAGAGTTACTTGGTTACACAGATCAGATTTGAAAGGTGCTCAAGACAGTCTCAAGTTGACATCAGGTTACTTATTTACCTATGCAGGGGGAGATGTGTCTTGGAAATCCAAGTTACAAAAATGTGTGGCATTGTCTACTACAAGAGGGCAGAAAGTACATTGCAGCTAAAGAGAGTTGCAAGGAGATGATATGGATGAAGAGGTTTGTTAGAGAACTCGGTGTGAAACAACAAAGGTTCATCGTTTATTGTGACAGCTAGAGTGCCATCTATCTCAGCATGAATTCGAGTTTTCACTCGAGGTCCAAGCACATCAATATTAGGTATCAGTGGATACAAGAAGTTCTCGACGATAAGGTCTTGTATATTGAGAAGATCCATACAGATGACAACGGTTCTGATATGATGACAAAGTCGCTACCAAAATACAAGCATGTGTATTTCTGCAGCAGGGTAGGTTTGGTGGTGATGGGTACCTTGCCATAAGTCGTGAGGGGGAGATTGTTGGGCTATCCCTCCTTATGGCCCAAACATGTGGATAGCCCCTTAACCATTCAAGGGAGGAAGTTAGTGGTTGACTTTTGTTTTGGTTTTTTTAACAAAAGGCATCAGGAGAAGTGTTCTTCTTCTCACGGGTTTATTCTTCTTCATTTTGAAGAAAGATAAAGAGAGGAAGAAGAGAAAGAGAGTGAGAGAGATAGAGAGATTAAAACCACCATTTTTGGTGAGATTGGTGTTATCTTGAAGAGAAGAAGAAAGGGTTCTTGTCTAAGGATCTCTTGGTTGTTGTGGTGAAGATTGAGCTATCAATTTCCACATCTCTTCAAAGGGGAAAAAATCTTGGGTTTGTTCAAACTCTAGTAGTAAGTATCTCATCTCTTGCTATTGTCAAATTGATAGTGTATATTATCTATTTGGTGAATGAATTGTTGATCCATCCTTAGGGGTGAGTGTAATTGGGCAAATTGGTATCCAAGTTCTATATGCACCTTGAAGTTGTTGTTATCCCCAAATTGGGAGAATTGTGTGTAACCCATTATTGTTATAGTGGAAGATTTGCCCGTGGTTTTTTACCCTTCACCTTGGAGGGGTTTTTCCACGTAATTGCCGGTGTTGTGTGATTTCCTCTATATTGCGTAGTTGTGTTATTTTCTCATTTGTATATCATTGCTTGTGTGGGTTTCTTATTGCGCATATCGGCTTGGATTTCGTAAGCCTCCCCCAATAATTAGCTGATAAATTCTCAGGAATTACAAAGAGTAATTCAAATTAGCATAAAAAAGAAGAATCCATTATCATTTCTATACCATTAACGCATTGTAACGGTCCACTCATATTATCAGTACGACATTAGCCTCCACCTTATGAACACCCCAGACACTCATCTGACAAGTCCCATTTCCAATAATAATCAGAAGTAATGAGAGAAAACAGATAATTACTCTTGTCAGCCGAGGCTGGTTTATCGATTAAGGGTAGTGAAACAACTGAACAATTATTTTCAAAAAATTGAGATGGATTCTTGAGCTGCTCTAGGTACCTATAATATAAAACATAATAATCACCAGAGCATCCTTCATACGTAACAGTATCATTATCAAGTCTATACTTTTTATGGCACTTGAAAAAGGTGAGACTGAAGTTTCTCACTACTGACTCGAAATAAAAATATGGAGACTTGGGTAATTAAGTATTATGAATGACATCGCAGTTTTTTGAATCCAATTGTTGTTGAAGATATTGATCATGAATCAGTGTTGGAATTTTGGATATGAAACTTTGGAGATATACGAGCATGGTTATGTTGCTCGTATAGAGATCCTAGGAAGCAAGACTGTTCTTTGTAATACACTCACTAATTTATTGATGTTCTTGCTCAGTTTACATTAGAAATATGACCTACCTATATATAGGCTACATTTGCCGATTCTTACCTTCTCTAGTTGTCTCTAGAGAACACTATCAACCTGACCTTTTTGACTAACTTAGTAACTTTCTAGATATCTCTTAGATATCTTTGACAGGACCCTTTACAAATGAGACACATATTTTCTCTAGACTTTTCTTTTTCATAAACTATTTGGACCGACCTTCACTTTTTCACATTATAGACTTTGTGTTCTCTAGGCAATTCTAGACTCTTCTTTCTTTTCAAAGCCTAAATTTTATTCACACTAATTTGAATAACTAGATTACAAAATATTATTTCCAACAATCAGAACTGTTCCATCCAGCCAAACATTTTTAACTTGATATGATCTTCCTCCCTCTAAGTCAACAAGTGTGGGTATTTTTTCGGTACAATCTATCGGAAAAATCTAACAATCGGGATGTCTATTGTTGGAGGAATAAGGGGGAGGATAAACTTTTTTATCGATTTTACAATCGAAGTCACCACAGTTTGGTAGTTGATCGGCCAAGATGGTGTTGATTAACAGGAGAAAGACGAAGAAATGGATAACAAGAAACGGAGTCATCTGTGTTCCTCAACTAATGATTACCCAATCAAGAATAACTCTTTACAAACAACAAGAAAGTTCATTCAGCAATGATATGAAAACAGTAATTAAACAACCAGGGAACAACGATATTTTACTCAGTTGATACGTTAAATTGACTTAGACTTTAGAGTCCAACTATGTTCACCCACGAGTGCACATTCCTTCCCTCGTCATTGTCTGGTTTTAGCGGAGGTTTTCTTTGGTTTTTGAATCTCTTTTATGTTGCAGTGGAAAATATAGAGAAAGTAAAGAGACAAAAAGAGGTTTATATTGATCAGGATAATAGGGTTACATGGATACAATATCCTTTATATATATGTAAAGGTAAATTCTAGGTAACTATATAGACCCCATATCCATGGGCCATAGGCCCTATAACACTCCCCCTTGTGCGGTTCAATAACAAAACTTTATACATAATGCTTCACATATAGTTCTTTGAATGTTGTTCTTCAAATGTCGTTCCCTCCTTGATGACTTGTGCCGAAATCAATTGCCTCATTAAAACTTTGATAAGGAAAAAATCCAGTGGGACAAAACCTTGGTATAACTCTTCACATGTATTACTTCACATGTTGTCTCGTACTTTACATGTAGTTAGTCACATGCAATACGATCTTAAAAGATCGACGAGTCTAAGTTAATTTCCTCGTAAAAACTTCCTCCGGAAAAACCCATAGGGACAAAACCTAAACTAAAGAAAAGGAGTATAATATCAAGCAAACTTAGAACATATATGGACTCAAATATGTTGCCTCATTAAAACCTTGACAAGGAAAACCCAGTGGGATAAAACCTTGACGAAGGGAAAAGAGCACAACATGACAGATGCAAGTAAAAGTGATCCGTTGCAGATGATCACTTTGCTCCGTTGAAGTTCACTGGTTTCTTACAACTCTTAAGGCTGAAAATCCTCGTGGGAAAGACAATAGCCTTAGCTAGGAAATTACATTCCCGGTGTTTGTTGTTGTCTCATTAAAAATCTTGCCGAGTAACAAAACCATGTGGGAAAAAGCAACTTCAGTGAAGGAAAATAGTTCAATACATCATTAGATGCTCCCTCCGATATCAAACAATTTTCATTAGTCTAATGCAGTCAAAAGGAGTTTATCACACTTTACTTTGGTGACTTGAACATTTATAAAACTACTTTATTGTTGATTCTAGAAGTTACGTTGCTTAACAGACCACCGTATTTCATTTCTTTAATTCAGATATTTTTAGTAATATCAACACGATCTTTATGTCTTCAACATTAAACATACTTGATGTTTTGAGTGTTGTCTTGCTAAAAACCTTGTCTAGTAACAAAACCCTTTGGGAAAAAGAGTACAACGCATTTTCGATTTAGAAGTAAAATATGTCGACATCATATCCTTAGATCCTCCCCCTGATGTCGGCATCTCCCACTGATTACTTTCAGAGTTGTTCCAGATTGTTCCTTTAGTCATGTATTTTTCGAAACTGAATATTGGTAAAGACTTAGAAAATAATCTACCCTCTGATTACTTTCGATGGATAAGAGATTATTGTTCCTTCTTAACCAAGAGGGGGAATGGCCTGTTTTTGGTCCATGTGATGGACGAGTTTTGTAATCTTCCTTTAGTGAAATAAAATGGGTTTGTTGCAGTATATATCTGTGTTCATTATGTTGCTGATGTTGTGTGAGAAGTGTTGAAGTGCATGGCAGAACCTCTTATGCTTATGGGGGAATGAAGAGTTAGAGAGAAAGAAGAAAAGACTTCCGTTGCGTATTTCCTTATGATTGAAGGCAGATGCATCCTTTGATATAAGTGTGCAAGGCTGAGTATATGTGGGTGATGTTAAATTATTGAACTACATAGTATTTTCGGTCATGTCCCATGAAAATTTTAGGCGATTAAATGGGCATGTGACAGGTGACCAGGTGACATATATGAAAATAGCACAATGCATGTGTGGTCATTGCGCTTGTGATATTGCAAGTCAGGTGACTACTTTGAGAGAAGAAAATTATCTTCATTATTTTTTGATTGGTTTAGTAAGTGTGTATGGGTCACTACGCGAAAAATTATTATCAAGAGATCCTTTACCATCAATAGATGTTGCGTACCAGATGATAGTTAACTCTGAACGGTTGAGAATGGGAGACGTGCTTCTATCTAAGGACGTACAGGAAATGTTATGGATTTTAGGGTACAACCTGAACACAGAGCAACCACAAATACTTATCATGCTTCAAAGTTTTGCAGGCATTGTAATCGAGAGGGACACTCTGATGATGGGTGTTATCAAATAATTGGTTATCCTAAATGGTGGGGAGACAAACCACGTAGTGGTAGAGGATATGGCAGAGGTGGTAGAGATGGTGGTAGATGTCGAGGTGGTTTTATATCTTTCATAGGTAGAATAGGATATGAAAGAAACAATCATGTTTGTGAGAATAACTTGAATATACCAGCAGCTCATCATTCAAATACGACATCTACAGATGGATCTGGCTTGACTGGAGTGACAACAGCTCAACTTCAACAAGTACTTGAGTTTTTGAGTTCAAACAAACCAAAAATTCAACTACAAGGTAAACAACATAGGCCTTCCTGGATTGTAGATACATGAGATATGAATCATGTTACATGTAATATAGATGACATGATAGAAGTAAATGATATTAAGGCATGCACAGTAGGTTTGCCATATGGAAAGTATGCGAACTCTGATAAAATTGGAACTGTGATTCTTCCTGGTGGTTTGAAACTTGACAATGTGCTTTATGTACCTTATATAACTTGCAATTTAATCTCGGTCACACAGATTATCGATGAGATAGCTTGTGTTGTGCAGTGTACTAACAGTTTATGTCTTATACGGGACCGGTTGACGAGGAAGGTGATTGGAGTGGGTGAGAGACAAGGTGGACTATATCTATTTCGTGGTGTACCTCCAGTTAAAGTATTTGCAGTTAGTGGGGATTCGTACGAGCTGTGGCATCAAAGATTGGGACATCCTTCAGAAAAAGTATTGAAAAAGATACATGTTGTGAGTTCATTATCTAAGAAGAATAATAATGCTTGTGATATTTTTCCACGAGCAAAACACCATAGAAGTAGTTTTCCTAATAGTCCGAATAAAGATAGCTGTATATTTAAGTTAGTTCATTTGGATTTATGAGGGCCATACAAGACACCTTCGTCTTGTGGAGCTCATTATTTTTTAACAATAGTTTGTGATTTTTCAAGAGGTGTGTGGATTTATTTGATCAAATCTAAAACTGAAGTTGAAATGGTATTTATTAATTTCATTGCTCTCATTAAACGTCAGTTTAGCAAGGAAATCAAACGTGTTAGAAGTGATAATGGAACCGAATTTAATACTTTTTGTGGATATTTTAAGACTAATGGATAATATTTGAGACATCTTGTGTTGGTACGCCCCAGCATATAATGAATGTTGCAAGAGCTTTGAGATTTCAATCCAATTTACCAATACAATTCCGGGGTCAGTGTGCATTAACTGCGGCATACTTGATAAATCAAACACCAACACCTTTACTTGATAACAAGACTCCATATGAAATTCTGTTTGGAAAACAGCCACCATATGATCAGTTGAAAGTGTTTGGGTGTTTGTGGTATGTACATAATCAAAACAGTAAAGGAGATAAGTTTCCAATTCGTGGAAGAAGGTGTGTATTTCTTGGTTATCCATTTGGTAAAAAGGCATGACAAGTTTATGACTTAGACACAAAACAATTTATAGTCTCAAGAGATGTGGAATTTTATGAACATCAGTTTCCATACATGATGGAAAATGTTGGGAAGTCAAATAATATTGATCCATCCAGTAATGAAGTATGTTGGAGCGATGATGAGGATAATGAAGAAGTACAGTTACCTAGTAAAGATATTGGATATAAATTGTTTGAGCTACATCAACAATAAAGTAATGAAGAACCACAACTTGATATTGAATATGAAGCAGAATAATTAGAAGGAGGTGTTCAAGAACATCCTAAGGAGAGTACACAAGATGCTCTCTCTAGTGATACGTCAGCTGGAGTTGTGGAAGATAATAACAGAAGTGAGATGGGTAAAGGAAAATGTCAAAAAATTCCTTCTAGCAGACTCAAGGGTTTTGTGACGCATACTGTACGAGAAAATAGTCCACCTTCCACTCAACCTACATAATCATCGGCCTCAGGTACACCTTATCCTTTGACACATTATGTTAGTTGTGATCGTTTTTCTGTGGCACATAGAAATTTTCTTGCAACTATAACAGTTGTAAATGCACCTAAGAACTTCAAAGAAGCTATGAAGCATCCAGGATGGCAAAAATCCATGGCCGAAGAAATAAAATCTCTAGAGAAACAATGAACATGGGAATTGGAGGAATTGCTACCAGGTAAGAAGGAATTAGGAAGTAAATGGATTTACACTGAGAAATATGATGAAAATGGGAATTTGATACGTCTCAAAGAAAGATTGGTAATATTTGGGAATCATCAAGTTAAAGGATTGGATTATAATGAGACCTTTGGACCGGTGGCAAAGATGACAACAATTCGTACTTTTCTAGCTGTTGCAGCAGTTAAGAATTGGGAAGTGCATCAAATGGATGTCCATAATTCATTTCTTCATGGTGATCTGGAGGAAAAAATGTATATGAAGATACCTCCAGGATTTTCCAAAAGAAATTCTAATCTAGTTTGTAGAAAGAAGAAATCATTATATGGCCTAAAACAGGCACCTAGATGTCGGTTTGCAAAGTTATCAACAACTTTGAAGAATTATGGCTTCAAACAGTCATATTCATATTATTCTCTTTTTACTATGACAAAAAAGGAAAATATGCAGCTGAATGTCTTAGTTTATGTAGATGATCTGATTGTAGCAGGAAATAATTTAGTTGAACTACAGAAGTTTAAAACTTACTTGGGACAATGTTTCAAGATGAAGGATCTGGGAAAGTTGAAATATTTCTTAGGTTTAGAAGTGGCACGTAGAAAACAAGGTTTTTACATATGCCAAAGAAAATATGCATTTGATATTATCATGGAAACAATATTATTGGGTGCAAAACTTGCAGAGTTTCCAATGGAAACGAATCATCAACTAGTATTGACGAAAGGAGCTGTCCTTGGTGATGTGGAAAAATATAGAAGACTGGTAGGTCGTTTGATTTACTTCTCAGTCACAAGACCATATCTTGCTTACTCAGTACATATCTTATCACAATTTATGCAACAACCAAGAGCGGAACATTGGGAAGTAGCGCTTCATGTTGTTAGATATTTGAAGAAGAATCCAGGACAAGGAATTTTGCTGCGCTCTGATAGTGGTCTTAGTTTAAAAGGATGGTGTGATTCAGATTGGGCGAGTTTTCCATTAACTAGACGTTCATTAACTGGTTGGTTTTTTCTTCTCGGTTTTTCTCATGTGTCTTGGAAGACTAAGAAGAAGCAAACAATCTCTCGTTCCTCAGCAGAGGAAGAATACAGATCTATATATGGCAGCAGTAACATGTGAGTTTAAGTGGTTGAAACAGTTACTTGGTGATTTGGGAGTTCACCATATCCATGGGATGAATCTATTTTGTGATAGCCAATCGGCACTATACATTTCTCAGAATCCAGTATTTCATGAGCGAAAAAAACATATTGAAGTGGACTGTCATCTTGTCAGAGATGCCATCATACGGAAGATTATATATATCACCCTCATATACTCCTACAACAGTGCAATTGGATGATATCTTCACAAAGGCATTAGGGAAAACTCAGTTTCAATTTATTTTGTCCAAGATGGGCATTTGTAATCTCCATGCTCCATCTTGAGGGAGGGTATTAGGAAACAGACTCTATTTTAAGTTGGTTATGAGTTATATTAGGAAGAGTTCTCGTATTCTACAAGTCTTGTGTCGTACTGACCAAGTCATATTGATGTATAAATATTTTGAATTCTAATGAGAAAGATAGAACTTATCGTGAATTTAACAGAAGCAGAGCATGGGAAAACTTATATAGTTCCATTTATTTGCACAAGTTCTGTAAACACTTATGGCTATTAGCAATTCTCCAGGATCCTAAACAAGATATCATAGTTAGGAATTTTAACATTAATCAGAACAACTATTGCAAGTATACTTACTAATCTTATGACATTGAGTTAAAACAGTTGGAGATCATCCATGGTCCGATGGGAGCATTCATACATTGTCATGTTCTTAGAATTTGGTGTTGATAGAAGAAGAATTTGGGTATCGGGCTGCGGAAGCTAGCAGTAGTTCTTAAAGTTATTACATTATACTAGTATTACGCCCGTGCATTGCACGGGATTAAATTGGTTGTCCCAAAGGTTGACGTCACCGAACTCATGGTAAACTGGATAATAACATGAAATTTGTTTGATAACCTTAAAGTCTCTTACAGTTTTCCAGGCCACCCTAAGCTATGGTGTATATTGGTAAGTCTTGTACTAGGCCTTGGTATTGAATTTACATATGGACTTGTAGTTTGTCATATATTTGTGAGATTGTAATAGCTTAATTTTTATTTAATTTTTAATGTGAAAATTAGCTATCCATCTCCGCTTGAAATCTCCAATTTATTCCCGACTGTACCCTGTATATTTGCAATCTAATCATCACCGGGCACATGACTCGCACCATTTAAACAGACACATACCTCTTTTCTTTGAAGGGAAAAATGAAGTGTCCCACCTCCCCAATAATAATTAAACCAAATTATTGAAACAGATATCCACACCAATATACAACACACATCAGAACGGTTCATGGTTGGAAGGTGCCAGTGCCATATGTATACAAATAAATAAAATTGGAAGGTATGCGTACATATACTTTAGAACCTGTAGCAATCATTTCTCCTGAACCAAATAAGTATCCAGAAAAATTTCCGCAGCCACATATAAACCCCAGTGCTACACGTATCCTTTGTAGAGAAATTGCATACAAAGTCCTTTCCATAAAAAACATGTAATGCTGCAAAATACTACTTCCGAAACGCATAAGTATATAGCAACTGTTGCAGCAATTTCAACAAATTCACATCATTCATAAGATTTGCTACAAAATTATCCACATTGCATAATGAATTTAAGAATTGTATGCACAATTATTGGAACAGTTAATCATAAAATCGGATAAAACTTCACTGTGTATTACCTTGCTTTTATGTTTTAGTATTTCACGATGAAGACATCAAACCTTCAGTCAAAACTATTAATATATATACACTTTCCTTCACTTAGTCCTAACCTTCACGTTCCTCCTCTTTAGTCCCAACCTATATATCCGAGAGAGATGTAGTCAATAGCAATTGAAACACAAAACAAAATCTAATTGGATGATATAAGTTAATAAAAACTATTAATATACACACTATTTTAAAGACAGTCAGATAACCACTCTAGGACCATATTAATAAGCTTTCCTCGAGCAAACTATGATTACAAAACTATTACTCCATACCCTTTTTATTAACAACAATGGGGCCTTTAAAATAAAAAAGAAACATGACAGTTCAAATACATCCTTTTATGAGTTACAAAAATATAGTATAAGCTAATGACAGTACAACTTATGGGACAAACAAACAACATTCTTGATGGCAGGTGATTTGATAAAATAGAAAGCCAATTGAAAGTAACAGGAAGAACTTCCATTAGATAAGCTACCCATAATACTACCATCAACCCATTTACACTAAGACAATTTCATCCACTGTCTTTTGATTTTTTTTAGCATATTCGTTAGTTGTACCATTACATATGTTAGCTATCAAATATTATACTTATCCCTTTAAAAACAGTTATAGGAAATAAATCGCATCAAGATATCCTTAGACCTAATATAGAAATGTATGCAAAGATTATACTGGAAATTACTTTGGCCAATTAGGTTACTTTACAACAACAAAATTTGTTCGCTAATATACGGTTTTCCATGATAATTTCAGATCGGAGAAATAAAATATCATGTGAGAAGACACTCACGTAAATATTCCCTATGGTTTGTCATCCATTGTGATGTCCTCAAATCTTAATTTTAAGTTCAAGCATTTCCTCTGCAACACTCAACATCGTATCAGTTGGAGAAACTGTCAATAACACAATAATTAAGGTAAATATGCGCATATCCCCATCATTAGAAAGGAAAATCATCTGTTGAAATGAAATAAGAGGATAATACCTATTTACTGGAATTATAGTGGAGCGGACGTTAAAGCCAAAAACTGGGATACCTAATGGACCTTGTACTGAACCCAAACACTCATTTAAGATTACATGCTCATTTTTGTCTCTGAAAACCACGAAGTGATGCCGCTAAAAGCTTCTATTACGCTCTAATGCATCGTATACCATGTTCAGATGAAAGACTTTATATTTCGTGGATATTAAAGAAGAATCAGTTATGTTATCTCTTATTGATACATTTTTTAAAGACAAATAAGAGAATCTAAAAGAGAACGTATTCCAGAAAACAATGTTAGACACTTGAAGCTTCTTATTAATTTCAATCGGTTTCTTCTTATTAAAACTAAAAACAACAATTATAAATAAATCTCGATCAGTGCCGTAAAAATCAAAAAAGTAAATAAACATCAATACCAAAACAGCACAAAGATGGGGCAGAAAACCCTGCAAAATAAAAAAAAAGGAAAAAGAAGGAAAAAAAAAACACCTACCCTTTCTGTTTGGCCGAAGACTCAAAAAGCGAATTAAGCAAAAAATAAGAACCCGATTTAAATGACGTAATGAAACAATACTTGTCCGATGATCGATATCTATGAATTTCTATAAAACTATATTGTGTAAAAAAATGTGAAGTAGTTATACATTCCGTGAGTCATTTAGAATCTATATTAAGGACCAATGTAATAAAAAAAATATATAAGAAAGCGCAAATTTTGAAATACTATCAAAAAAAAATAATTCAACAAAACCAAAACCCAAATGGCTACCTAATTTGCATAATAACCTTTAGCATCAGTTGTAGGTGAATCATTATTCCCAGTGGGATGTGCATATATGATCCTTTTGTCAAGCCGTAAGCAACGTGTTGCACTTTAGTTTATCCTTTTATGGTGAGTGCTATTGCACTATTGTTACGGGGCGTATAGTCTCTCGGCCGACAGAGAATGTAACTTCTGAACATATCAAATCAGGTCCATTAGAGATAGTATGAATGTATTATGATAATAAAGTAAATCCAAGAACCTGACAACAAAAGTGCCATTGATCGCTATTCTAGATCTCTCGTCAATTAAAAGGTATGAAGATGTTCCAAAATCATTGTCCTTGTCACTGTACATTTGCTGCAATATAGTTGAAAAGAACATTAGAAATTAACATTATGTTCAAGAAAATAAGGAGTAAAAAATCTCACAAACCTGCAGGCTTTTTTTTTTTCCAGATGGCATACATCCATACACCCATAAGCTTTCCCTTCCACCAGAGCCACACGATCAATGTATTTCCAGTATCCAATATTTCCTTCAGCCACAAACACCTAAATACTTTAAAAAACAAAATATCAGTTCATCTTCCTAGTTTTGAATTTAGATGGTGAATTTTAATTATTAGGAACATGGTATGTTATCCTACACTATATGCTACACTCAAAGTGGTTCCACCATTATCAATGTATGTTAAGTCTTAGTTAATGGTATGAATTATCTAACAGTAAACACAAAAAGGAAAATAAAAAGCATACATGCTCAATGGCTTCACGCTCTTCTTGTGACTGTTATAAGTTATGCACTGGTGAGCCTAATGGGATCCCGGAGGGAAAAACTACAATGTTTATGCTATTAATCTCAGGGGACATACACACCGTGTACAACAAAGGGGAAGAGCGGTCTCACCCTTCATCTTCTATGATAGGTCCATTGATTTAGTGAATGAGATCAACTCAGTTCTCTTGAATAATGCTTCTTAGCTAACTCCATTTTCGACCATGGCAAGCAGAACGAACCCATTATAAATTAGGGTTTTCTGGTAACATAAATATCTAAATGTAAAATCATAATGAACTATAAGAATCAATAAAATGGTTTCAAGATTTAAGGATTTATTAGCTCTGCAATCTGAAGAACAACATCATCCCGGTGGAAGAACTTTAGCCATAGATGAAGATGCATAAAAAAAAAAATAGTTTGATTTTCACCAAAAATAGCAAACTCAAAAAGAGTATTTACAACGGTACGTGATCTTCAAATTTGTTTGTTGGTGTTGCCATTGATTATCCTGTAATCAAAACAAAAGAATAATTTTGATTGAAGAATGGGTTGGGTTTTGAATAGTAAAAAATTGCAAAACAGGTAGTTACCATGATTGATTGATAATAGATGTCGTTGAACTGGATATGCACTCCTGATCATGTTTTCTCTCCTGAGATGGAGTAGACTGTACTTTTCTACTGTGCGACACCATACTATATTTTCACAGAGTCCGAAGAAGAGAAGAGAATTAGGGTATTTTCTCGGAGTCGGTATTCATTATGGGTGTGGTAAAAAACACCGAAAAGATCTCAAAACCCTCAATTTCTATTGGCTGGGGATAGGAGCTCTAGAATTCAAGCTTTTGGCCTAACTTTCAATGAGAGGCCAGCAATTTCTACTCAAATTATATATACAGTGTAGCTTCATGTGGCTTAGTGACGATGTCATGTTCTTTTTAAAGCTTCTTTTTGTTATGTTGGTACAAAAGCATTTTAAAGAAACGATGATGGAGTAAACTTTTTTCTTCGGACACAGGTGTATTATGGTTTTTCTACCTTTTCTGACTTTTACGGTTTTATTTAGAAAATTATACTGTAGCACTAACCATCGTGGTATTGTTGGAGACTTCAGGCTTTCATGTCATCTAACGCATCAACATTGAATGAGTGTTTACAAAAGTTTTAACTAACTATGAGATGGATATTTTTTCTTAACACCATCTAGTTGCTTTCTTGATACTATTATGAGTTCATGCCTCATGGAAAAGTTTAGATGTAACCAACTATGGATTAAAATAAGATGGAACTTCTAACGCTCACAAAAGGGAATTTTCTTCCTAAAGGAAAATGCCTACATACAAGAAGGATTAGTCTTTTTTTATCTCAATGAGGATCGAGGCTAACCGCATGAAACTCAAGAAATCACGCCCAAGGCGAAACACTATGCCTGGTGTTTCAAATTGACAACACTATGAATCTAAAGAAACTGAACTCAAGTAAAGTTCCAGTTAAGTTCCATTACTCTGAGAATTCACTGCTTATTGTGCGAGTGCGATATACATTAGGAAACGTCTTTCATCGAACTGAATTATTTTTATGGGAGAAATTCTCAAATCAATCGTAAAAACTACCTAAGTACTACTGTAATGATGAATAACATTTAAAAATAAGACCAAGTAAGTGCATAACATTAGCTAATGCTTTTATTATCGTCTTTCATTTTTAATCCTTTTCCCAACAAAAGTACCCGAATTTAGTGATACTAGACTCTCCACATAACTCACCGGTTGAGTCCACACCATATCAACACCACGGATTTTCAATACTTTGGTTGCATCATTCTGCGGATCATATAAAAGCTTTTCCTGACCATCATCCATTAAAACCGCGTCACTCTCAAAACAACATACCACCTTCAAAAGAGGATTACTGATGGTGTACGGATGTATAAAACTGAACTGTTTACTCCAAGATTCTCTCACACCATAATCTTGCATCAACCATACATCAATGTGCCCTGTATTGTAGACATCATAAACAATCAAACAGAGACTGTCATTCAACAGCCCCAAATGGTCACATTTAGACAATTGATTAAGTTCTTCTGGATATCCGAAATCAAGAAAAATTTCACGGGTGAGATCCAAAGACATTATAAATTTGGAACTGATTCCTTTGATACGGCCAAACAGAAAAATTTCTTGAAATAGGAAACTGGTACGTCCGGTTCATGCTTTGGATAGTTTTCCACGACTTTGATCCTAATGTATGGATCTCAACAATTTTTTTATCTTCTACAATTCTTACCAGTTTGTAATCGTCATTGTGGCAGTCGTAAACAAACCCATATCTAACATTGAAACATGATTCTCTATCAAAATCACAACTTCTAAAGACCGGTATTATCCTGTATTCCCCGGTTGATGGGTTCCAAATAAATATATTATTATTTTGTACGCTTATACAAACCAAACCATTACAGGAACCGATAACTTTTTCTTCATCATACCTCATGCCTGTGAAAAGGTAATCCATTGGTCCATCATATGAACAAGTTGTAGAAGATGATGAAGGCAGACTCCGCAGTGTTGATGAAGCTGATGATAATATTGAAGTATAATCCATTGAACGGTACACATGCAGGTTTAATTACCCACTTGAAAGTTATAAGCATAAGCCTAGGGTTTTCGTTACTTGTATGGTTAAGGTGACGTTTGATAAATTTAGGGTCACATAGAAGTGTATACCATGGTTTGCATACACATCTACAATTCAAGATAGATTTCACTGGTAACCTTAAATAGATATCTACCTGAATCTCTTCAGGTAGCCTCAACATCTTATTTTTCTCCTTCTTCAACCAACGGTTTCAACAGAATGGTGCATTCGGTGTCTTTATAGTACATCTACAGAAAACTAGGTTTCGGGTTCCTTAGAATATGGACTCGTCGGGGTCGGAGTCGGGTCAGGTGATAAGAGTTTGTTGCATCAAATATTATCTATTAACCCAGGATATTACTCAAAGTTTATCCAAAAATTATCAAACACAAACACAAAGCCGTGAAATATATTGTAATTCACTTATATGTATTGCAACTTATTTCAACTTATATGTGATAGACACTTATATGTAGTGTCTATCAAGCATGGAGTACGAGAATTATGTTCCTAATTCAACCTTATAATGTATGATCTGACTGGGGAAGAAGTTGAAGGATCTGGGAGGAGACGAGAAGAAAGGTTTCAGTGGAATAACCATTTTCTTGGCAGCCTTTTCCCTTTCTTCAGTCATAATCCCATGAAACCCTAGATCCTGGTTTAGCTTGATTCGATCGTAGATTACGTGTGAAGGATTTTCTATTCCCACTTTCACATCAATGTTCTTTCTACCACCAACCATTTCTAGTATCAACATTCCATAGTTGTATACATCTGACTTGTTAGAAATACCACCAAAGTGTTGGGGGAGGCTTATGAAATCCAAGCCGCTATGCGCAATACGAAACCTACACAAGCAATAA
>JAJJWX010003368.1:0-20811 GCA_023529315.1 Papaver bracteatum
AAGATCTTTGATTAATTTGCAAGAGAGGGTTAGCAAAGTTGGTTTGTTGCGAGAAAATGAAAGAGGCAGGTCAAGGGTTCAAGTCTCATCTCTCACTCTTATTTTTGCTGCGAGACGTTCAGACAACTCGCATAAGAGCTAAGTACCCTTTCCTAGAATATTTTACTTACCACAAATAAAAGATTTTTGATTTAATTTCCAAAAAGCGATACAATCGCAAGATTTCAAAGAAGATTTTTAAGATTTTTAAGATTTTTGATTTGGTTTACAAAACGCGATACATTCGCAGAATTACAGAGATTTCAGAATTACAAAGATTTCACAATTACAAGAGAAACCGAGAACAATATCTCGCAGATCAATTTATATATTTCCCTTAAATATTTGCTTTGTTTCAAAGGAGAATGATATCTAACATGGAGAGTATTAGGAGGCAAAATAAGACCTTCCATCAACAGGCTAGTAAGACCTTCCATCAATAGGCTGTGTAAGACCTCATTAGGATCATTTCCATGAAAGATGTTTATCGGATGAGACGAAACAATTTATACAAAGGAAATTAAAACAAAGAAAAACGATTTGAACTTGCAATTAAATAAAAAAAATTGATAAAAGAAATGTTGAGTACTAATCTAAATTCTTATTTCTCTTGAATATATACTTCGCTTCAAATGATATGATATTATGAGAATGAAAGAGTGAATGGAAGAAATGACAGAAATGAAAGAATGAACGAAAGAATAAAAAAACGCGAAAATTTCGCAGAGAAACAAATAGAATGAGACAAACCTTTATGGCGTACACCCTAGTTCGCGAATAAAATTTTGCAAGAGGCAAATGTAAGACCTAAAATGCGTTATATAAGGGGGTATCTCTTTGCATGGATCAGGGATAAGGTTATACCGCTGCTGGAACCTGAGTCATGGAGATTTAGGGTGAATGAAAGCCCATCCAGGAGATACCTTAGATTTTCCAACTATATATATATATATATTAAAAGTTGGACGACCGAGGGTCTCTCCTAAGGAGCGCAAAGTATGATCAAGGAGCCGAGGTACACGGTTGAGCCAAGGGTGACCAGGGCATATGAAACTACCATGACCATTCTTGGCAAGTCTTGACTATGATGCACTCGGCCTGAAGAAAACCCCACTTAAGGTGCAGTCTCGTAACTATAAGCCATATAGGCAAAAAGGATAAGAGGCTGCGAAAACAACTGGTTGTTGGTAAAACCGGATGGGAGGAGCTAGTCTTGTATTGTAGGACCAGAATATCGCCATGATATTACTCTTGCGAGATTAACAACACTTCTGCGAGCACCACCGCGAGTTCTTCAACAACACTTTGCGAGTATCACAAAGTAATTTAAAAAGTGACGTAATAGCTGATGAATGAAGAAACACGAGAAGAGCATGATTATAATGCGATGGTTACAATGCTTGTGAGAATTGACATTATAACTACTGCGATAATATCGCAAGTCAGATCCGAAATTAAAGGACAGCTTAGCTGTCATCCACTATGTAATTACCCTATATAAAGAGACCCAGTAGATTCAGAGAGGGGATGATGTATTTTTGAGTGTTGAGAAAGTCTTGAATAGAGATAAAGTTCAAGAGAGCGGTTGTATTCTTGATTTCTTCCATTTCTTGTAAACATTTCTGAGAATCAAATAAGAAAGTGTTGTTTTTAATCTTCAAATATGTGTTAATTACTATAAATTCTTATCAAGGGTGTAGTGTAGGTTTTCCTGCAACTATATTTTGGCGCCCGAAACAGGGATGAAATGATGATTATTTGAAGAAAAAGATAAAAATTAACATTGTGATTGGAAAAAATTTGTAACAATTAGTGAAAGATCTTACGCAATATCTAATAGTTTACTTAGATTAATGGCTATAAGAAGAAGAAATACATTAGAACCACCAACAACCGTAAGGAGGAGTAAAAGACTTGCAGGTGGAGAAACAGATAAAATAGGAGAATCTTCAAGGGTAAGAACAAGAAGAAATAGAACAAGGGATGATGGAGAAAATCAGGTTCGACAGCCAAATCAGTAAACACCAATGCAAGATAGAGATATGGATTATGATAGAGTAAGCGTGCATACTTGGCGATCGGATTCAATAGAAGAACCAAAAAATCGGCAATTAAGAGATGAAAGACGAGAGGTAAGAAATCAAGAAGTAAATTGAGGATTAATACATGGAGATGATGAAAATGAAACAGTGGAGGTTTTAAGACAAAAATACAAGAAGAAAGGAGACTAGAGGCGGAAGAACGTGCAAATTTGGCAAGGAAAAACCATGAATTGAGAATGGAAAACATGAGGTTACAAAATAGAAGGTCAAGAAGCACAACGAGGTCAAGTTTGAGAACAATTAGAAGTGAGATAAGAAGAAGATCACCTATAACAAATATTTAAGAAGAAAATCATGATCCAAATGGAGGACGTCGCGAAAGGAGAGAAATGGGGGAAGATCGTTACATACCACAAGATAAAATTCAACCAAACAACAAAAGGCAGTAAGATGAACAGCGTAAAGCACGAAATAACCAGGATGGTGAAGAAGATCAAGAGGAAAGAAGGAGGATATTGCACGGAAGAGAAACTCTAAGAAATTAGCAGATAATTGAAAGAGAAATCGAGAGACATTACGCTGAACAAGCACGCTTAGCTTGCGAGAGGGAAAGATTGAGAGCAGAGGTAGAAGAGAAAGAATTCCAAGAGGAAATTCTCCAGAATAATCATGAAAATCGAGAAAGAAGACGACAGAACCTCAATAATGGTAATATTAACGAAGAATACGATAGGGTTCAAAGGAGGGCAGAAGAAAATCGCAGAAGAGAAAATGAGAGATATAACGGTGTGCGTATTCGCGAAAGAAATGTAAGAGAAGATAGCGGAGAAAGACAAGTAGAAAATAATGGAGATGGAAATCAAAATCTCGCAACACAAGATAGGCAAGAGTGCAGGAGAAGAGAATCTGCACTGAAAAGACCAATGGAGCAAAATTCAGTTGGGAATGAACAAGTTTTAAGAGAATTATCATAAATGAGGGGAATGTTAAATGATAGAAGAGAAGGAGGCAGAAGACAACTTGATGAGGCGATTGAAGAAGCTGCAAAAACTCCATTCACTCAAGCAGTACAATTAGGAGGAATACCCCCAAAATGTAACTTGCCAGCGTTAACTAGTATTTTTGATGGATCTACATGTGTCATTCAACACATCAAATCTTATGTGAGATGTATGCTACAGTGGGGAAATCATGATGCTGTGTTATGTAAATATTTCGCATCAAGCTTAACTGGCGAGGAGCTAAAATGGTTTGAGGGTTTACCCAAGAATACTATAACTTCTTTCACTCATATACAAACCACATTTTTGGAGGCATACATAAGTAACAATTCTGCACGTCCAGGAATTGAAGATGTGTTCGGGTTAAAACAAAGGGTTGGCGAGATTCTGAAGCACTTAACATTAAGGTGGAAAACAATGTGCAGTGAAATGGCCGGTAGAGTGGATGAGAGATATCTCATTTTATCCTTCATTAATGCTATGTTTGCAACCAATCTACTATATGTTCAAGTTTTCAGAGTCAAAAATACCATCACAATGACTGAGCTGCGAGAACTACAAGAGGAATACATTGCTTTGGAGGAGAAAAAAAATGAGATGGAATCATATCCAGTCGCAAACACCATCTCAATAGCGGCAAACGGAAGTTTACTTCCTAAAATAATTAATAATGTGGCGAGCACCTCGCAGTCACAACAAGAGAAAGTGGTGATTGAAAACCAGCAGAAGTTAGTAGCCATGGGAAGTTGAGATCAAGAGGAGTATGAAAGGGAAAGGAATTATTACAATCGCGGTGGAAATAATAAAATTCAAAGACTTGATCAGCCGCAAGAGACTTATGGTGGTCAGAGGAAAAATAATTTTAGAGCGCAAGGGAGTCATAGAATAATATGGGGAGAAATTAAGATGCCACCTCTGAATGCTAGCATAGAAAAAATTTGGGAGGCTATCATTTTGATGGAAAATATACCATCACCCTGGAATATGGGAAAAGAGCCACATCAAATTAATCGAAATCAAGAATTTTGTCCTTACCATCATTTTCATGGTCATTCAATAAACGACTGCAGGAATGTAAAAAGAATAATTTTGAGGATGATTGATCAGGGAAAGTTAAATCATTTTCTAATAGGACATCTACAATCTCAGCAGTTACCACCAGCACCAGATATTTGTAGAGTGAATACTGTAAAAGGAGCAGAAACATTTGTGATAGAGGTTGGATCCAAGGCGAAGAATTTGTTCTGTAATTCCATCATACATTCATACAAGACTATTGAGGATTTCCACGACAACGTTCTGAGCAGAGTCTTCGCGAGAGAATACTATATAGACTAAGATTATACACAAACATTAGATATACATTGCAATAGATAATCATTCTCATCATACAAGTATCATACTCGCATCATGAAAGCATTGCATAAGCATTTCATGGCATAAACATTGCATACACATCTCATAACATAATCATCACATAAGCATTAAATTCACACAAGTATTTTACAAAAATTTACGAAATATTCAGAAGTTTGCAAGATTATTCGGGGTTATTCACAATACTATTCAGAATCTCTCAGGAATATTATTCAGAATTTCGCAGAATACTTCATAATTTCGCTGAGTACTTTAGAATTTTGCTGAGTACTTCATAATTTCACAGAGTACTTTAGAATTTCGCAAGGTTATTCAGAATTTCGCAGGATTACTCAGAATTTCAAAGAGTGTGTCAGAATTTCGCAGAATGTGGTTATTTTGCAGGATGAGATTATTTAGCACAATTATAAGCAACTTAAAGAGATTATTCTATCGCACGAACACAAAACATAAGACAGAGGCAAGATAACAATATAGAAGCAATTTTCTCATTTAACACTTTTACAAAAATTCTACCCTCATACATAAAGAACAGAGGCAACTATGGATTACCAAGAAAACATTTCATGCTCTATATCTTCTCGGCAAGAATCATTTCCAAAGTGGATGTTCACTAATGAACAACAAGAAGTCTCACCAAAAATGGAGTAATAATTTCACAAGAACAGAGGCAATACTTATCACTCTCATTCAAGGACGGATACTTCTTATATTTCGAGGATTAAGTACTTCTTATACGATACTTCATACTTCGCATACTCAAAGACATGATACTTATTATTTACTTCGCAAAGCTTCGGAACTTCGCAAAAGAATAGGGTCAAGTACGTACTTTTCAAGCCCAGTATTCTTTCGCTCGTTCCTTCATCAACAAAGATCAAAGACTACTACAACAACGGATTTTTTTTTAAAGATCGCTCTTCAAGCAATATTCAAGAATAAAGAGGCAAAATGTAGGAGCAGAATCTCGCAACAACAACGCTCTTGCGAAAACTTCTACCACACATTGCAAATGTCACAAATTAATTACAGAAGTGAGGTAATAAACAACGACAACATAAAACATGAGAAAGATATGAAGACCTTGTGAAATTATAGAGAAAGCTTGCGAGAACATACCAAGAGAGAGAGAGCCTGCAAAATTATGGAGAGAGCTTGCAAGAATGTAGTAAGGAATCCTAAAATAGGGGGAATATAAGTTGTATGTGAGCTGTCATCCACAATGTAAACACCTATATAAAGAGAAGAGCAGGAGAAAGAAAGGAGAGGAACACATTCCGAGAAGGAGATATTTTTTGTAAGAGAGAGAAATTTATTTTCTTTATCATCTTCTTCCCCAAAAACTAAATCTAGATCTCCAAATACTCATTAATGTAGTCTCCATGTAACCCAAATATAATTTCAATAATCATAGTGAAGAACCCTAACCCCGTGGATATAGATCACATTGGTCGAACCACGTAAATCTTGTGTCTTATTTTATGATTTTAGCACTTTAATCTTTATTTTGATTAGGAAATATATTTATATCTAGAAATTATTATCATAATATTATATGGGGTGTGTTGTGGGATTTCCTGCAACTACAGTTTTTTCTATAGACATTGTTGTGAAGTTATCAATCATGATTTGGTGAGTGCTATTTTATATGGTTGGGTTCATAAGACAATTCCTCATGGTGTTAATTCGAGCCTGCTGCTTCTGCTCCCTAAGGAAAGGGGTGCGAATACTCTAAATAATTTTAGGCCAATTGGTCTTAGTAATTTTTTCTTTAAATTTTTTACTAATATTTTAGCTAATCTTCTTAGTAGTGTGTTAGGTAATCTTGTCTCTGAGCAGCGGGTTGCTTTTATGAAGGGAGGAAATATTCATGAAAATATTAGCCTGGCTTCGGAGATGATGAATGAAATTCAAATAAAATGGAAATATGGGAATGTTGGGTTGAAGCTTGATATTACTTAGGATTTTGATACAGTTAGTTGGAGTTTTATCTTGGAAGTGTTTAAAAGGTAAGGCTTCTCAGATTGGTGGTGCGATTGGATTCTTAATATTTTAAAATTAGCTAGGATTTCGGTGCTTGTTAATGGTAATCCGGAAGGTTATTTCAGTATTGATAGAGGGCTTCGTCAGGGAGATCCTTTATCTCCTCTGCTTTTTGTGTTGATTGAAGATGTTCTGAGCATAAATATTACGAAAAATTTTCGTGAAGGTGCTATGACTACTATGGTCACTAGGAAAGGTATCTTTCCCACCCATTTGTTTTTTGCGGACGATATTATGATTTATTGCAAAGGTAATATGAAGAGCTTGAGGAATCTGGTTGCCCTTTTGGGTTTGTATCAACGTGCTTCTGGCCAAACAGTTAGTTGTGCAAAGAGTAAGATTTATTATGGAGGAAGTTCTTTGAGGAGGTGTGCAACGATTTTTAAATTTTTGGGGATGCCTATTGCGACTTTCCCGGATAGGTATTTAGGTGTCAAAGTGATGCTGGGTGCTGTTAAATATCATCATATAGCTAATGTGGTGGAAAGATTAAAGATCAATTGGTTGGTTGGAAGGGAAGAGTGCTTTCTTTTCAAGATATAGTGGTGTTGGTGAAATCAGTTATTTCGAGCTTTTCTATTCATAATATGGCTGTTTATAAATGGCCAAAAAAATTTGTTCATCAATGTGAAGTGGCCATTCGAAAAATTTTATGGTCTGGTGATTCTAAGGTCAGTAAATCTTTCATTGTGGCTTATGACAAGATTTGTGCTCCATATGAAGAGGGTGTTTTGGGTATAACTCAGTTGAGTGTTATGAACAAGGCGTTGCTCATGGGTCTTTGGTGGAAGATCCGTAAATCTAATAAAATTAGGCTCGTTTTCTTCGTGCTAAATTTTTTAAGAGGAATCGAGTTAGTTCATTATGTGAAATCTTATATTCTTCCAGGATTAAAATGGGTGTTCTCTTTGGTGGAAGAAAATACTAAAGTTCTAATTAGTGATGGTCGTAGTACTTCTCTTTATTTTGATGTTTGGGTGGGTGATAAATCCATTGAGGAAATGCTGCATGATTTTTCTTTGGATTGTTCGGTTTTGGTTGGTGATATGCTTTTAAATGGCACTTGGAATCTGAGTGATGATTGTCAGAATACCTTATTAGCTGTTGGTGTTATGGAGGTGGATCTGCCAAGACCCTTGAATGGAGATGATTGTATGGTGTGGAAGCTAAGTTATGATGGCGTATTTTCTGTCAGGTCTGCCAAGAACCTAATTCGCAGGAAATATGCTAATTTGGAGGGAGAAAATTTGTTATGGAGACAGTCCATTCACCAAGCCTTAGCTGTGAGAAACTGGAAGTTATTGAGGGGAGCATGTGCTACTTTAGACAAGGTTCAAAACCGGTTTAAAATCCAGATTGCAAACAAATATTGCATGTGCAATTCTGATGAGGAGTCACTTGATCATTTGATGTGGCATTGTTCCTGTACTGTTAAAGCTAGGAAGTGGGTGTCTGATATCTTTGGTATCAACTCGAATCTGCTCTTAACTACAGCTTATAAGGCTGTGAAAGGGAAAAGTGGCATTTTCAAGGAGTTGTGGTTATTGGTTAATTTAGTGGTGCTCTCAGAAATTTGGCAGACTAGAAATCATTTTGTCTATGAGAACAAGAAGGTGAGTTGGATTTTCTTTTAAAAAATTGTTTTCAATCAGGTGCAGGACTATTCTAGGCGTCTCAAGGAGTTTATGAATAATTCCATGGAGGATCTTTCTGTTTTGAACTTCTTTAAAGTGGCGCATAGACGGGTGCGTTTTCAAGAGCCAGTTGAATGCAGTTGGACTTCTTCGGATTTGGATGAATTGTTGATGTGCTGTGATGGAGCGGCTCGTGGGAATCCAGGCGTGGCTGGAGCTGGAGTGGTGGAGCGTTATCATGAGGCTAATTTGGTTGGAGTTATGAGAATAGGTTTGGGTATTACTACCAATTACCTTGATGAAATCTTTGGTATTATTATTGGGTTGGAATGGGAATTTATGTGGGGTTTCATGAGAGTTGCATTAGATCTGATTCCAAAAGTGCAGTGGCGGCTTTCACTTCATCTTCTCTTCCATGGTTTGTGAGGCAGCGATGGAGTGCAATTGCTACTAATTTTGAAGCCAATCGAATTGAGCATACCTTTAGGGAAGATAATTTCGCAGCGGATAATATGGAAAACGAGGTTGTGATCTACCAAATGAGGAAGGTAGACATTATACTGGAAGACCGTATTTTTTAACTTCTGTTGAGTATCCAAATGTAAAATATTTCCTTTTCAAATAGGCTTCAAGTTTTTGGGGGTTTTTATGACCTCTTTTCTTGTTGCTTATTTTTGTTTTGTATTTTTGCTATTTTTAATACATCTTGGATTTAACAAAATAAATAAATAAAGGGTTAGGATATCAGTGTAATTGTTGAATAACCCCTACAAAAGTAAAAAACGTGAAACTTTGCATAGGGATTCTGTGGAGCAATCACGTGTAGAAACAATACTAGAAAGTGGCTCGAGTCAAATCTTTTGAAGTTGATTTTGGAGGTAAATCTTTTAAAAAGGAGACTCAATCATCTGAAAGAAAAGAGAAGACTCAAGAACTTGAATACTGAAGAAACCTCAGTGAATAATCATAACACTTCTAAGGATTAAGTTATATGTTGTAATACTTGATCCAGAAAATAGGCATCAATGTTTTGATTTACTTTAATTATTGTATACGGTCTATTTTTGAATAAAACTATCATAATTAATGAATAAAATTATTTCTTTATTAGTTTTCTTATAATAGTTACCGATAACATAGCATGTGAATGAATGTTAATATTTTTGCTATGTGTATTCGGTTTATGGGATGTATGATTTCGGTTTTCATCAACCTTACTATTCAATCTCATATGATGTGACCCTTATGGTTTGTGTGGTTTTTTGATATGTTGGTAGTGTTAGAGCATTCCTCGGTCTAACTCGCATGCATTGTTATCTCAAGCATGTTTGTCAATGTTAGTGATCAAAACTATAAAGTCTTGATTTCTAGTCTACTATAGCTAAGGTTTCGTACTAGGATAGAAAGTGTAGTTGAGCTCAAGAACTCCATGGAGATCATCATACAAGACGAAGGACTACTCAAGGAACCAGTGGAGCTTCATCGACTAAAAGGTATGTGGAGACTTGAACTTATCTATCACTCAAAAGTCTAGCTACTCTATCTCCTATCTTGAGACAAAAGTCATATTACTATATAGACTAAGATTATACACATATGTTATTTCGAGCTGAGTATATCTCGCTTATCTATTTCTCGAAATATGTGTTGGTAAAGCTTTCACTTTAGCAAAGTTCATCTTTACCTAGTGACGAAAGTCATGTTACGTTTCAATCATTTTGGAAATCGCTCTGACGAAAAATAGTTTGTAAATAACAACTATATAACGTCCTCTAAGAATGTTTCAATGATTGAAATGAGAGTTTAGACATTATAACCATTGGAGGATATAAGCATTAATGTGGTAACACATATATGTATAAGTCCTTATCACTTGAACCGAAGCTTGCGAGCTTTGTTGATCAAGAGAAACCAGAACGTGAGCCATCAAATCAGTCTGCGAACTGGCGTAGTTCTCGAACCTGAGAATTCTGCTGGAGTTGTAGATCAGTTTCAGTCCGCGAACTAACGGAAGTTCTCGACCCGAGAATTTTTGCTGGAGTATGTAAACTCCAACCAGTTAACTTGAGTCCGCGAACTTGATTAGGTTATGTCTAAAAACGATATTTGTGAACTTATCTTAATAAACTAAGGAATGCTATTGCAAACCGTGGCTTTATAGTTCATGAATCGATTCAAGTGAATCACATCATTTTTGCTTCAATTGAGTCTTGTGTAGTACATGGGATCTCTTAGCAATTGAACAACTCTCTAACTAGTTCATTTGAGTCATTTGGACTAGTTATGGTGAAGAAGAATATGGTTGATATGGAAGCTATCATTTGGCCAACCATTTTGTTAACTAGTGTTGAACCAACTAATGTCCAAGTTTGGGTACGGTTACACAAGCCCAAAATTGTCAAGTACATGTGTGTATAACAAGCTAAGTTTTCGATCTAACGGTTGATAAATATTAGCTTGAATCTAATCAGGTTTTCATCTAACGGTGAATATTAAATGCTTTGTTACCAAGCTAACTGATATAATTTTAAAGTGGTAAGTAAGGTTGTTGTTCACTCAGACTTGATGAAATTTGTTTAAGATTAAATATATTCACAAAGTTGTCACAAATATCGAGAATTACTGAGACTCGGGATTCCACCAAACTCATAACACAAGGTTCAAATATTAATTCTTTTAACAATTATAGCTTAATAAATAAAGACATAGACTCTTATTTTTTCCAAGGTTGATTTTCAAAATATTAGTTGTAAGTCCTAAGCATGGGACATCAAAACATCTAAGCAAGCATGACCCATCAAATGATATGACAACTAATTAATCAAAATCGTAATTCAATTTTAATTAGTGCAAAAGTCATATAAGAATTAAATATAATTACCCATGTATGATATTAGGCTTCCTCCATCGTCCCAGTGTTAGGGTTTAGCTCCTCATGTCAAAAACACACCCAAAAGATAGAAACATGGCTCAAAAGGTGTTTTTATCGAAAATAATATAATGCAGCGAGTTTGTAACGGAGATAACAGTTACGAAACCCACTGTTACAGAGAAACCCTAGCAGAAGTGTTGCGAACTCAAACGTAATTGTTGGGAAACTATTATAAAAGATGTTGAGTTTAAAAGAAAAAGTAACAGTTTCTGCGATTGTCCTAGTCTATCCAATGTTCTCCAGCTTATCTTCTTCACCAGCAACTTCTGATTTCTCCTCTGCAGCTCCTCCAAACCCTCCGTTCGGTCCCAAAACTCCCGATTACCCACTGTTTAGGTCTCCTAACCTTATGTATACCCAACAGATCAATAAAAATCGAGAAATACTCCAATTATCTTCTCTCTTTTCGTTCACACCAAGTCACGAGAATATCTCCATTTCTTTCCTATGTTGCGTATTTTCTGACTTTATTTAAACTCTTCTTCCAAATATATCTTCGATGGGGAACATCCTCCCTTAATCTCCACGTAACTTCCATAATACACGTAGCTTGTATTGCCCTGTTTTGCCGAGAATATTTTGTCGAGAATAATTGTGGAACTTGTTCTTTCCCGATTTAAACTCGCATACCATTCTTGTTTTAGTGTAACAGGATCATTCCAACAAATTTCCATGAAAATCTCCCATATAATCTCGTTTAAATTCTCTCCTGAAGAACCGAGAAAGTTTAAGCCCTTGTTTTGTGTCCTCTCGATGATCCAGCCCAACTAAGCCGGTTTTATACACCATATCAATCCCTTTAATCCCTAACAGACCCAAAGCAATACAAAACTGAGATTAAATCTCGTGAAAACTCTGCCAAATTCGAACCCTAAATTATGCCCGTGAACTGTGAACTTTTCCCGCCAAAACTCAAAGTTCAAATGAAGAAGATGGGTTCCCCCTATCCAACAGTGAAGTTCCTTTAGCAATTAGGGGAAGAAAAAGTAATTTATGGGGTGCAAATATCCATGGGGGTGTCCCTTATAAATTGGGTGCCCCTAATCCAAACTGAGAGTCCGAATAGTAGGTCTCCGAGTGCAACCTTTCGAGCTGATTTCTCCAAAAACATTTACTGCCCAAAAATACCTACAAACACATAAAACACCATAATAAGAACAAAAACAGGTACTAATAATATATACCATTGAGATCAAAATAGACACATAAATGCGTCTATCAAATACCCCCAAACTTATTGTTTGCTAGTCCCGAGCAAATCAAATCTACAAAATAAAATCCTAACTCACTATCGAAGGCATCGTCGATTGCATTTAGTGTACGCAATAAGCCTTTAAACCCCTAGGTGTCCCTAGTGGCCGAGTTATACTCTCAGGAGGGCTTACTAGAGATATACCCACAAAACCTTTACTCCAGACCCTAATTATCTACGTAGAACCTTGGAAGGCACTAAAGAATCTCCTTGGTTGGCATGCTTATTGATTACAGGAGGAAGTACCCTGATGCGAAATTCCAATTGTTGTACACGAGTTTGCACTCAAGAATACTAAAATTCATATAAAGTGACAAAGATCTACTCAGATAGTTTCTGGACATCATAACCGGAGTCAACCAATCACATGGAAAGATTAAGAAATGGATAAAGAAAAACATAGATGGCTTTGATGTTGACTAAGTGAATGGTGTTTCTCATATCTGTCTGAAGGTCACTGCCAAAATAAACCTATCTTAATGGACTAGTGGTCGATAATCCTAATTCTAGATCAACTCGTCTGGCATATATAAGGAAACCAGTGGTCGATTTTATTGAACACACTTTATTCCGGTTGGTCTGATGGTCTGGTCTCAATTTCTTTTTTTCTTTTCTTTTTTTTCAACTTTTTTTTTTTGGATATCTCAATTACTCTATTTCACCCTAGCAATGGTAACAACTTGATTCGTGATCCCCACCTAATCACCTAGAGAAACATATTTTAAAGAAAAATAAAAACATAAGTGAAAAGGATTCAATGAGATATGGCGAAACTACCATGTTTTTTTTCTAACACCTGAGCTATGTGCTTTTATGAATAGACTCATTAGATGTTTCCATCTAATCGGATTGGTTCCTCAACTCCTACAACCAAAATGCTTCCATCCACTTAGATTGGTTAGTGCTATCCTTAATAAGCATAAATTTCTAGGCTCCGGAGTTTATTTATTGCAACTAAAAAGTTTCTCCCATACCCCCAAACTTAAATCTAACATTGTCCTCAATGTTCTAAAGATAAAACTAAAAGAATGAACGAGGAGAAACTGTTACCATTTGAAGCAAAAGAGTTAAGGAAAGATATTACCGTGTCGCATGAATATTGGGTTACCTCCCAAGAAGTGCTAAGTTTAAAGTCTTCAGCCAGACTAAGAAAGGATTAGTCACCTCATAAAATCATAGAGTAATAGCCGAAATTTCTGTGGGTCATCAAAACCAAATAGAGCTATCACAAATAAAGTGAATCTACAACCTGCCAAGAGAATAAACGAATAAAGTACACCCTTGTCTAGTTTCATGTTTAAGACAACTACATCTACTTGTGGTTCAGGTTTAGACTCTATGAAAGGGTTTAAATAAATTTCTTTGGGCTGCACTTCGTCATAGCTAAGATCCGATTCAGGTATTAGAGTCTAGAAAAACTCAAGTAAAAATTTATAAGCACATAATAATAACCTAAATAATTGCGGATCCTCTAAGTCAATCATATTTGACTTACACAGCTGACCACAATGAGAGTGGTAGTCTTCCTTAAACAAATGTGTCGACCCTAATGTGCTAAAGTAATTATTAGGTTTAGTCTCAAAACTAATAACTGACACATTTGAAATTCATACATTCCCACAATTGGTTGAAAAATATTTGGTGGGAAAGCAAAATCAATCTGGGTATCATAGTCTGGGCTAACCACATCAACCATAAGATGGGTTTCTAACAACTGAACTTCCTTATGGACATCACTAGGTTCAGGAAAACGTGTATGAAGATAATCTTTTAAAATGGTTGAGGCAAATATGTCGAGTCCCAAGTGAGGGATCTCTGTAAGAGCTAAAGGTAAGGCATAAGGAGAATGATAATCACCCCCAAAATTAGAGTTTTGGGTGTCTCTAGATAGACTAGCTACAACCTCCCTAATTTCTAGATCATCAGAATCCTAAAAATGGTCAATTGCTTCGTGTAGATTATACTCAGGTGATGCATCCTCACTCATATTTAAAAGATCTACGAGTTCATCTTCTTTGTCTAAGACTAATGTTTCTAAATCTCTAGACTCCAAAACAATATTCTCAGAATAAACTCGTTCCTCAAAACTATCATCGGCTTCGTAAAAAGGAAATTCGACATCGTCCAAAATAGTATCTCTAGTCAAATACTCGTCCTTTTAAATAGGTGAATAATTGTTAAAATTATTAGGATCTGAACCAGAAATACCATCATTATTATGAAGCTCAAATGGAGTAGCAAATTCCTGATCACTATGCCTATTTATTTCAAATTCTTCATCATAATCATCATTATAATAACATGAAAATGGTTGAACCTCATCTAAACAAGTAGTGTTACCAATTATAACCTCGGTATCTTGATTATGCAAATAACTATCCTCATTTTCAAGGGTACTATTGGAAACACTAATATTATTTCGCGCAAAACTGTTCTGGGCCTCTAACAAAAGCTTTTGTGTCGACTCCCATGACTTCCTTATGGTATCGTGTATAGAAGGTTCACTCATCGGTGCATTTTGTTTATTCATTTCTAACACAAACCTATTTGTATTCTCGGTTAATTATTTGAAGGACTCTTCTAGAGTAAGAACAGGTTCAGAAGGATCATAATAGGGACTAATTTTCAACATTTTCATTATATTGTCCAAAGACGAGGAACTAGATCTATAATACTCCTTATTTTCTTGCTTGTATGGTCGGTGCATGTGTGGATAGTAATTAGGATAACCATGGTATGAGCCATAACCTTGAAAATGCGGATGTTCCCAACCACTATTCACACTATGGTCAAAGTTGTAATGTCCATTTTGAAAATCAGTCGGATATTCGTTGTATTGGCTATTGTAATACCAGTTCGACATTCCATTACAGGGGTGTGAGTTGTCACACAAAATAAAACCCACTGACAAGGGATTCATGGGTGGATAGAGTCTTACCTCCCATACCAGACGGGCAATGAACCGTTGAAGTCGACTCAGGCCACCGACTCCTATGTCAGTGTACGAACCCGAGGGGCCGAGACAGTATCGTAACTGTCATCCTTCCCTGCAAACAGTTTATATTTAATCTTTAACCCTTCCTTAGGGTTTTAAAAATAGTAATGTACAAGTCCAAAAAGTGTCCAAAAATAAAAATAAAAATTACAAAAATAAAACCCTATTTACAGTTTCTAAAAATAAAAACTATATACAAAATATTTTTCACTCCTTTTGGATTCCTCTTTTCTTTCATTCTTTGGATTCACTTTCCTTTTATAGAACTTTTTCTTTCCTTGTAGCTTTGCTCCAAATTTGAAAAGAATCGAAAAATACCGAAGGCGTAAAAGAGAACAAAAAAATAATAAAAATAAACCTAAAAAATAAAATAAAACTAAAACAAATCTAAATACAAGTCCGCGTCGGCGGCGCCAAAAATTGATGTAATTTTAAAGTGGTAAGTAAGGTTGTCGTTCACTCGGACTTGATGAAATTGGTTTAAGATTAAAAATAAAAAAATATTCACAAAGTTGTCACAAATATCGAGAATTACCGAGACTCGGGATTCCACCAAACTCATAACACAAGGTTCAAATATTAATTCTTTTAACAATTATAGATCAATAAATAAAGAATAGACTCTTATTTTTGCCAAGGTTGATTCTCAAAATATTAGTTGTAAGTCCTAAGCATGTGACATCAAAACATCTAAGCAAGCATGACCCATCAAATGATATGACAACTAATTAATCAAAATCGTAATTTAATTTTAATTAGTGCAAAAGTCATATAAGAATTACATATAATTGCCCATGTATGATATTAGGCTTCCTCTGTCGTCCCAGTGTTGGGGTTTAGCTCCTCATGTCAAAAACACACCCAAAAGATGGAAACATGGCTCAAAAGGTGTTTTTATCGAAAATAATATAATGCAGCGAGTTTGTAACGGAGATAACAGTTACGAAACCCACTGTTGCAGAGAAACCCTAGCAGAAGTGTTGCGAACTCAAACGTAATTGTTGGGAAACTGTTACATAATATGTTGAGTTTAAAAGAAAAGGTAACAGTTTCTGCGATTGTCCTCGTCTGTCCAATGTTCTTCAACTTCTCTTCTTCACCAGCAACTTCTGATTTCTCCTCTACAGCTCCTCCAAACCCTCCGTTCGGTCCCAAAACTCCCGATTACCCACTGTTCAGGTATCCTAACAATATATATACGTCCTAACAGATCAATAAAAATCGAGAAATACACCAATTATATTCTCTCTTTTCGTTCACACCAAGTCACGAGAATATCTCTGTTTCTTTCCTCTGTTGCGTATTTTCTGACTTTGTTTAAACTCTTCATCCAAATATATCTTCGACGGGGAACATCCTCCCTTAATCTCCACGTAACTTCCATAATACACGTAGCTTGTCGTGCCCTATTTTGCCGTGAATATTTTGTCGAGAATAATTGTGGAACTTGTTCTATCACGATTTAAACTCGCATACCATTCCTGTTTTAGTGTAACAGGATCATTCCAACAAATTTCCATGAAAATATCCCATATAATCTTGTTCAAATTCTCGCCTGAAGAACCGAGAAATTTTGTGCCCCTGTTTTGTGTCGTCTCGATGATCCAGCCCAACTAAGACGGATTTATACACCATATCAAGCCCTTTGATCCCTAACAGACCCAAAGCAACACAAAACCGAGATTGAATCTCGTGAAAACTCTGCCAAATTCGAACCCTAAATTATGCCCGTGAACTGTGAACTTTTCCCGCCAAAACTCAAAGTTCAAATGAAGAAGATGGGTTCCCCCTATCCGACATTGGAGTCCCTTTAGCAATTGGGGCGGAAAAGTAATTTATAGGGAGAAAATAGCCATGGGGTGTCCCTTATCCAAACTAAGAGTCCGAATAGTATGTCTCCGGGTGCAACTTTTCGAGCCGATTTCTCCAAAAACATTTACTGCCCAAAAATACCTACAAACACATAAAACACCATAATAAGAACAAAAACGGGTACTAACAATATATACAATTGAGATTAAAATAGACAAATAAATGCGTCTATCACTAACATTGATTACAAACCATGATTTGAAAGATTATATAAGGGAGAACTCTAGCAACTGGGAAACCTAATCCCCACACATTCTGTGTGATGCTAGTTTGCTAAGCTAGAGTCATTTCTCCTTTAACCTTTGGTTTTCTTCTTCTAAAACCAGGTTAACGAATTAAATACTTCATTGGGATTGTGAAGCCAGACCGATACTACTTTTATCATAGTCGTGTGATTTGATCTTGCATATTCTATCGTACGAGTAAAATTTTAATAATTTGCTTGAGATTTATTTCTCCGATAGGCAAGATATAAAAGTAATCACAAACATCTTCGTCTCATCGTTTGTTATTCCACAATATCTTTTTTCGCTGCATCGATTAAGACTATTATGAGGTGATTAATAAAACTGAGCTCAACTTCGGGAATATAAGTAGGGTTTTATTGATTGGTTCCTGTTCATCTTGATTTATTAAAATACGGAACAAAACTCATAGGTTTATTCGTGGGAGATGAATTTATCTATCTTGTAGACTTTTTTGTGTGAGACAGATTTGTTTGCTAAAGTCTTCGACTTTGGGTCGTAGCAACTCTTGGTTGTGGGTGAGATCAGCTAAGGGAATCAAGTGCGCAGTATCCTGTTGGGATCATAGGCGTAGAAGCATAATTGTACCTTGGATCAGTATGAGATTGGTTGGGGTTCAACTACAGTCTAGACCGAAGTTAATTTGGAGTAGGCTAGTGTCTGTAGCGGCTTAATATAATGTATATTTAATCTGGACTAGGTCCCGACGTTTTTCTGCATTTGCGGTTTCCTTGTTAACAAAATTCTGGCGTCTGTGTTATTTATTTTCCGTATTATATTTTGTTATATAATTGAAATAATACATGTTGTGCGTTGTTCAATCAATTAGAATATCCGACCTTATTGGTTGTTGATTTAAATTGATTGACACTTGGATATTGGTCTTTGGTACCATCCAAGTTATCTCTCTTTGATTAAGACTCGCATATTGTATTTGCTTGAGTAAATCAAATTGAGAGATGAAGATAATAACTCCTTGAGATATTGGATGTGGTTGTTAGACCCCCGCTTTTTCAGGTTGGCTTTATCAAAGGATCATAAGGTGTTTCGATTGAAACTCATATGTGAAAATTCACAATATGTTGAAACAATTTATGTTTACATGAGTTGTGTTTAGCATAACATATGTGTTTCGGGTTTTCAACTTTTTCTATTGGTACGCATTAGTTAAAACTTTTTCAACCTTTATCTGGTAAAGGTTGCCTTTGTTATTGTTATTTTGTTCTTGTAAGGGGATGACAACATATTGGGGGAGAGTTCTTATTTGAACTTGCGCTTAATGATATATCCTTCTGGGGAGAAGAGTCTGCAGAATTTAAGGTAACGAATTTGTTAGTTAATCGTTTTCCTGTTTAAGAAAAGCCTGTTTATATTGCATATATTTTTCTTTTGCTTAACAAAATTTCTGTACAATTGATATGTTCCATTATTGTGTATGAATGTGTGTGTGTGTGTATGATTCAATTGTTTCCGGTTAAGAAAAACTGTGTCAATTTATTTGTCTTATTGTTTGGTATCTTCTTTATTGTTGGGTATCAAGTTTTTTGCTTAATGAAATTCGGTGCAATTGCTATGGTATAATGTTTATGTTTGTTTCAATTGCTTTTGGTTAAGAAAATAATTGTGCAAGTCAATTTATTTTGGTTTGTATGTATTGTTTATGGCTTAACAAAATATGGGATCATTTGTTTAGTCCAATTTGATTCCGGATAAGAGAAACTAAGTTAATTCTAATTTTAGTTAGACTTATCAAATTGGAGGATTCGGTTATTCAAGTCTAATCGAATTCCTTGGAAAGAAAAACTAGTTAACTAACCTAGTGCTTTTCTTGTCTAAAGAGAAAGGTCTAAGTTATTGTCAAAATAATTAGAGCCTGACGAGAGAAATAAAGTTAATTCTGATCTTTATTTTGGTCTTATCGAAATAAGCAATTGCACATACACAATCGGTTTAAGAAGGGAACTAAGTTTCTTAGTCAATTTGTTAAACTATTAGGGAAAATTTCTCCGGGCAATTATTTCCTTGATAACATATTAAAACTAAATTACTTGTATTTTCGGTTTTAATATTGGTTATCTAAAGTGGTATGTGAAACCTTCGTGTTGAACTCTTATAGGTTGTTTACAAGTCTTTTAGATTTGTAAGACCCTTTCGGTTTGTCCTTTATTTGCTCAAACCTTTGTCATTTTGTGACAAAAAGGGGGAGAAATATATGGAGTAAACAATTGATTTGCAATCACTAATAAAAGGACAATTGTGCTTAAACGTTATATCTAACGAAAGAGTAAAGCATTGACTAAGGGGGGGAACATACCATATTGTTGTTGTAGTATTCTGACTATAAAAACGGGAATAACAAAGATGTTCGGATTGAATATTACCTAGATTACCTTTAGGTGGAGTAAATGCTTTTGTTATTCAAATGCCAACAACGACATTTATTGATTGAATATATACAGGTTATTATCCTGTTGAAACTTGGAATCAAGCGTATGTAAAATGAATTCTTTTGTAATTTTTTTTATTGTAATAAGTATTTTGTCACTAAATTGACAAAGGGGGAGATTGTTAGAGCATAGCTTGGTTGAACTCACCAAGCGTTGGTATGTCAAGTTTGGTTGTCATATTTTAGTGTGTCAAAACTCACCTAATGTCGCTTGATTATATACTAGAGTCAACTTCGTTTGGGTTAGACTAGAAAGTCTAGGAATGTTGAGACATACAAGTATTACTCTGAAAACCTGAAGAATATGAATAAGTTACGAACTACAATGACGACATCATCCTTCCACTTGAGGTTAGTAATATTGACTTAAACTATTTCATTCCTAACGTATCTTTCAAGTCGTGCTATATTGAAAACATAACTGCGAAGCTATATATACTGTACATATTGTATGATACTCTAGTGACGTGACATGGTTATATTTGTATGATCAATAGTATTAGGGAATTAGACTACGAAGTATAACGCTTATCTTTTGAACTTCGTAGATATGACATCGATATAATCTTGTATATACTTTTATGATTATGTGAATGGGTTATGGTGAAGATTTCATCCTAGGAAACAATGTTTTACATTTGTTAAAAGGAAGTACATTCATGAACTTGTTTTATGAATTGAAAGGGAAATCATTAGGCTTATGGGCTAAGCTATTTATTGCAAATATTTGGATGACCAATATGTGTGAGATGGTAAAACCGATCGTAACTATGTTATATATCTTGGTATAACTAATCACAATGCCTGACTTATGATTTGGTATGACTAGTTTTTATTAATTGGTGTAACCGATCCGAAGTAATCACCATGAGATGGTATGATCGATATTTGTAATTTGTGTGATCGATCCAAGTAATTGATGTAGCTGATCCC